>CAJNOI010000010.1:253172-306674 GCA_905250115.1 Adineta steineri | reverse complement strand
AGTACTATCGTCATCCCTCCGTGAGGTCGAGAGTAGCAACTATTGTCATCATCATAGGCGACTGATATATACTGAAATAAATCAAATCTTAATTTACCGTCGAGGTACAGGTGAACGTGAGTGTGGTGAACGAGATCGGCTACCAGCACCACCGCCGCCGCCACCACCACCACCACCACCACGACGACGATCTCTAGCAACTGGTGATCCACTTCGTTGACGACGATCACGACTAAAATATAGAAATTTAGTTTATTATTAAATTTTAAATAAATTATTACCTTCGTGATCGATCACGTCGACCGGCATCTCCACCGCCACCACCACCACGTCCATAACGTGATTCTTTTTCTCTTGTTCTCATTTCGGATGGTGCTAAAAAAGATGATTTATAATTTTTGAATTTATTTCAAAAAACTAAAAAATCTTACTTTTACGATCACCACGTGCAAATTCAACTTCAAGTTCTCTTCCAAATAATCGATAACGATCAAGAGCATGAAGTGCTTCTTCTACAAATATATTTCTTTATTTTAATCACTAAATATTATAAACAAAAGTTCACTTACCAGCATCACGACTTTCTTCATATTCAACAAAACCATAACCTAATTAACCAAAACAAAAAAACCTCTTAACTTTTTCAATCATTTAAAATTTACCTTTAGCATCTCTTGTATAATAATCTAAAGGAAGTGTTATATCAACAATACGTCCATATCGACCAAAGATTTTCTTTAAATCTTCATAGCTAAATAAATAAATGCTATTTAATAAACGAATAAATCAATAAAAACGAACTGTTTCTTATAGCTGATCGATAACTATGTCTCCGAAAACAACTGAAATGCATACGTCTATTGCTTTGCTGATGCTGTGTGATTTGTCTGAGACAGTGTGATTTAAGATCAATGCTGAATTTGATATTTGAATGGGAATAATAAAGAAAATTCTTTTTGCTTGAGTTTTGCTTGATTATTATTGAATAAAAGAAATGGGTGTGTGTATATGTGATTTTTTTTTTGTTTGATCACGTTTGAAACACACCTTAGCAAAAACAAAAGATGATATGAACGATCGGTAACTAGAGAAAAGCTTTGTCTTCCTTCTTTTTTTTTTCAAATTATGAAAGGGAAAGACTTTTATATTATTTAACATACCGACATTTTTCAGCTACTCCACGAACGTAAAGTGAAGCACTAAGATTGCGTTGATGACGACTCGACATGTTCAAGGTTTTGTTAATATCGATGTGAATGAACAAATATAGTATAGACACACACCAAGAAGAAGAAGTAGAAGAGAAAGAAAGAAAGAGTGGTTTTCTCTTTTGTTTGACCTCTAAATGCATTAATGTTTTATTTCTTATCTATTTTTCTATTGGTTAAATATACAAATCTAGAACATATGCTCTTTGTGTGTATAGTCTGAACTGCCGGTATTTGTCTATGATTTTCATGCTAGTACAACATGTAATTAAGAAAAATATTGAATAGAAATAAAGATGTTCTTGTGACCGAAATTTTAATATATGACATGTGTTACATTTTTTACCTGTTTTTTTCTCTGTTGCAGATTTTTTTGAAATATTTGATCAGTCATTGTCAAAAATGGAAAGTAGGTTAAATGAACTTTGATCGAAATTTCTTTTTCAAATTTACAATATTAATAATTGTCCTATTTTAGCTCCAAAACGAACTCTTACAACAATAACAATTTCCGAATCATCAGCAACATTAAATGAATCTTCGGGTGGTCTTGCATTTGAAGTAAGACTTGCTGAATCACCACGACACAATGGTAATATTCTTCCACCTTCACATTTTCTTTCGCCAAGTGCTAAAGGAAATCAAAGTGACTTAGCAGTACCATTAACACCTGAAAGTATAACAGAAAAACTAAAACGTGCTGAAGAACGTCGTCTTAGTTTGGAACAACTTCGTGCAACATTACTTGCCGCAGAAAACAGTCGACCAATTGAAATAAGTAAAATCAAAGATCAACAAGCTGAAGAATTTAAAAAACAAACTGAAGAAAAATTACAAAAAAAACTTGAATCAGCCAAAGAAAATCGTGAACGTGTATTACAAGCTAAAGTTGAGAAAGCTAAAGCACCTATTGAAAAAGGTCTTGCTGTTGTTCAACAAAATTTAGCTAAACTTGAAGAAGAACGAATATTATTACAAGAGAAAATTAATCAAAAATTAAATACAGCTGAAACAAATCGACAAGAACAATTAGATCGGTTAATGGAAAAACTTAGTGAACATGATAAAAAAATTGAAGCCTGTAAAAATCAAAGTAAAACTGAAATGATGATAAATGAAGAAACTAATTAAAACAAATTTCAACGACAAATCAATCTACTTTTTTTTCTGTATAAAATACGAAATTCTTTTTTCTCTCGGTTCTGATTTCTGTGATTTATTTTCCTCTTGACTAAAAAAAAATGATAATCATTGATATTTTTCTTATCTATATAAACATGTAATTTCTTATATCTAATGTATACATATCTTCTATTTTGTGCAATAAAATATTTTTCTTTTCTTTTGATTCTATAATTGTTCAAGAAACAAAAAAAATTACATAAGTCTTTAACAGATCGATTTAAACAAAAATATAATAAAAAGATTTGAATAGCAATGAGAAACATCTTTTCTAGATTCAAATGACATTTTAGCACATACAAAATTCATGTCAGACTTAATTGGTGAAAATCATAAAGTGTAAGATATTTTTCACTGTATTATTAAAAGTATCTCTTATTCATATTTCAGTTCATCTCTTTCCAAAGATATTGATTCACTATTAGATGAATGTGATACACCATCATCATCTATTGATGATCTTTTATTTGATATTCCAACATTAACATCACTTCCTAGTCTTGATAGTATTCTTAATGAACAAGATCCAGCATTAGATACTATATCTTTATCGTCATCAACACAAAATCAAACTCTTCAACAATATGATGAAAATTCTACACATAATTTATCACATCTTCATTCACCTCAACCATCATCAATATCATTTGATTCTATATTTGATCTACAGAATCAACCACTTGATAATTATATACTTAAAATTCATCATCAACAACAAGATGCAGCAAGTACCGATGAATCATCTGTTGAAATTCCTAAACATAAACAAATTCATCATGGTTCATTATTAAAAATTAATGAATTACATATTATATCAAATCAATTAGCACTTTGTATTGAACGTACAAATTATGGTAATCCAACAACTATTGATATTCTTGTCAATCGTTTAATTGCTATTGGTACAACAAAAAGTGTCATACTTTTATTTGAACAACGTACACAAACATTAAAACATTGTTTAAATAGTGATATATCAAATGGAGCTGTATCAGCATTAAATTTTAATAGTGATGCAACACGTTTATTAGTTGGTTATGCACGTGGACGTATACAAATGTATGATTGTACAAATGGTAAACTTTTACGCAATATAAGTAGTGATATTCATGCACCTGATACAGCAATATTAACTATAAAATTTACTCATGATCCAACAGCAGCTTTATTTAGTGATAGTGGTGGAAGTGTTTATGTTTTACAATTTACACGACATATAAAACGTGATTATCAATCAAAATGTCTTTTTTCTGGTAGTCGTGGTGAAGTATGTACAATTGAACCACTGTTATTCTATCATCAACAAGATTTATTAACAACAAATACAAATGAAAAATTAGAACAACATCCATTAAAATCTATGTATATAGTTGCATTAGCTACATTTACAAAAGTTTTCTTATTAGCATTAAAATCACAAAATAATGTCAAAATTTTACATGTACAACGTTTAGTTGGCAGTAGTACAACATTACCAATACTTAAATGGCAATTTATTATTGTTAAAATTAGTGATGAAATTAATTGTATTAATCCAGTTCTTGCAGCGGCTAGAGATAGACAATGTACATTTTTTCAAGTAATTTTATTTTTCATTATAGACAGAAAAATACAATATTTTATGTTTTCTTCATAGATACAACATGTACGCGATGATGAAATACATATAACTCAATTGAAACAGATTACAGTTGAATATAATATTAAATCATTCTGTTGGTTAAATGCAAGAACTTTTATATTATTCGATATGTCAGAACGTGCACATGTTATGTAAGAGATTACTCTATAAAATTTCGATTAGAATTAATTATTCAGAGCTGAGCAAGATACCCGAAGTATTCGTACTCGAGAAAGTCCGTACTTGCCCAACCCTGGAATTAATAATCTATCATAGTTTTCATTTTTTAATTCCATCCTATTTATAAAATAGGATTCTGTAGTATTAGTAAACATAGATCTATTGTTTTAATATAAATTCTTTTGAAACAAAGTGTATCTTTTTTATTTTCTAATAGTGATCAACGTTCTGAAGAACAATTAGAATGTTTATCTTTATCTTATTGTGAACTTATTTATAATACAATATTTTTTAAATCAGTAGCAACTGGTGGTAATGTTTCATCTGCATTAGCATTAGCTGGTCAAAATGCTTGTTATCAAACATTAATATCAAATCAAGGTTGTATTTTTTTACTTGGTGTTCATACATTATACGAAATTCATTTACGTGATTGGTCTGAACGTATTGATTATTATATTGAAAATGGTAGAAATCAATATGAACAAGCTTTAGAACTTGCCTATTCAATGTTAGTTGGAAAAGCAAAAGGATTAACTGGTATGTTTTATATTTCAATATAATTATATATAAATCTTTTATTTTATACAAAAATAGGTTTACCAATTGATCCAATAAAACGTCGTCAATGTATATCTGATCGAATGGTATCATTACTTCATTCTTATTTAAAATATTCACTTAATTATGAATGTCCACAATCTGGTAAAATTGAATTACTTAAACAACATTATCGAAATGTTTTACCACGTTCAATTGATTATTGTTTATTAATTGATCGTTTAGATTTATTATTTGGTCTTATTTATGATCTTTTTTCAAAAGATTCAATAGCACATGGAATTTATTTACAATGTTTAGAACCATATATATTAACAAATCGTTTTGATACAATATCACCAATTGTTTTAAAAGATTTTATTAATTATTATATTGAAAATAATCATTTAAATCAATTAGAAAATTGTTTAAATCGTCTTGATGTATCATGTCTTGATTTAGATCAAGTTATACAATTAACAAGAAAACATGAACTTTATATGACATTATTACATATATATAGTGAAGCATTTAAAGATTTTACAACGATTTTAAAAGAAATTATTGAAAAACTTGAAGATGATTATAATCAACATAATGGTAAATCTAATGAAATTCACTTATTTGAAAAAACTTGTTTTTTTAGGTACTCATTTCAGTCAAAAAATGACTTTAATCGGTAATCAAGCTCTTGTTTTTATTCAGACAACATTAGTTGGTGATATATATCCATATGGCGGACGTCTTTCATCGGATTTAGCTAATTTTGGACGTAATCAAATTATTGATTTTCTTTCCTATTTACATCCACGTCGTACAGGTGGTTTATTATATACAAATTTACGAGCATTTCTTCATTTCAATACGCGAGATTTCTTTAATTTATTAACTATGGCATTTGATAATGAAGAATTTTTACATGATGTTGATACAGTAAAACGTCGAGCGTTTTGTGATATATTACTTCGTGTTATGGTTGATGATGTACAATTTTCATCTCATCAAATAAGTATTTTATTTAATTTTTTATCAAGACAATTAGCGAAAGTTGGTCAACAACATGTATTTGTTCAAGGAATGTTATTTGAACAAGTAAGATTTAGTTTTTTATTCTGATAATAAGTGTGATTTAAGAGTTATTAATGAGACTTTTGATGATGTATTTTCAATAGGTAAATTATCTTCAAAACCTCGACATCGATTAGGACCTAAATATAATATACATATTTCTTCTTGTTGATTTTTTCGATGATTAGTTGTATCATTGATATGTTCGTATGTCAAAGTACTAAAACGATCGAATGATAATGATGATGATGGATAAAATTCATCTGTATTATCATATTGTTTCTCGTAATAGATTTCATTTGCATTTGATAAATGAATATGTTGATGAGGTTCATTAGAAGAAAATAGATTTGTATTAATATTATCATGAAAATGTTCATTCCATGTATCTTTTTCTATTAAGAAAGTATTGATAAAGAGTATAAAACATGCACCAAGTATGAAAGTGATGTAGGATAACGATATTAGACACAGCTATTATCTCCTATACAAACTTTATTCAGGTGGGTGCCGCCCATCCGCTAGATAAAACACCTACGAGATCTTTTTACTCTTTAAATGACTATATTCAATTCCTCACGAATAAAAGGCTCATCGAACATATTTACTTGTTGATTGATTTTCATTAGAAATTGTATTTAATGTTGATTGTGAAATCATTCGTCCATTATATTCCTTCGTTAATTGTGATTGTTGAGTATTATTTTCTATAATTGAACTAGATTTATTCCAAATATATGAACTTTGTTGAGATGATGTTATTGACTGTGTAGAATAAGCTAATTGAGAAAAAAAGAAAATAAGAATTTTCGTTTCTTTTTTTGTCAAATTAAAACAAACATGAATCAACTGGTTTTAAAAGATCATTTTGACTTTTTTCATCTAAAATTAAATTTGATTTATTCAAAACTGTTTGATTATTATCCAGAATAATTAAATATTGTTCTTGTTTATTATTATTTGGAGTTCCATTCATTTTTAACAAGGGAGTTTTTCCATTCACTGATGAATCAAGAATAATAAACATATTATTTGAATCATCGAACTTTTTTTGAACAATTTCTTCAATATGATTATTCTCTCTTTCATTTTCATTTGTTTCATATTTATCTATTGACGATAAAATATTATTTGCTGTTCGTTGCCAAATAGGAACTAAAAGATTGTTATTTTCAAATGCCATTATAGTCGGAACTGTTTGAATATGATAATATTCAGTTAATTTCGATGCTTGTTTAACGTCGACCTCATATAAATAAATACGATTTTTATTCATTCGTGCCCATTGACGAAGACCAGGTATTGTTCGTTTTGAATAAGGACAATAACAACCATAAAAAAGAACAATCGATATAGGTTTTGCATTTTGTTCGACTAAGATTTGTAAATCATCGAAAGTTTTTACTGAAGAAATATTATCTGTAGAAGAAATTTCATCATCGATAAATAGTGATTCTATTTGATTTTCTACAGGAGATATGATTTGAATTGATTCTTGTTGAATAGGATTTTCAGTTTTTAATAATTGATTTTGATCACTTATTATCGTTTGCGAAATCTGATGATTTTCATCATCATTAATCTTCTTTTCTTTCTATAAAAATAAAAATTTAATCAATAGAAATGAAATTATTCTATAACTTACATTGTTTTTCAAATTTTTCTTTTTTTCAACTTTATTCGCCTTAATTTTTTTTGTTAGATCATTTTTATTATTCTTTCCTTTTGTACAACAACCCATAAAATATATATATATATATGTATATTTAACTTTGAAATAATAATAATCGCATTTCTTCTAATTAGAAGAAACGAATAAAAACTAAACAAAATAATATCTAATACGCGCATTATTATATTCTTTAGGTTCTTGAATATCTTTGTAAATCTGTATTAACATCTTCAAATAATACTGCTGATAGTAAAGATGAACGTGAACAAGCATTACTTGATGTTATACAAGCAGCTGGTTTACAAGCATTTGATCTTAAACGTTTATTAAGTCTTGCTCGACAAGCACAATTTTGGCGTGTTTGTGAAATAATTTATTCGGAAAGCAATGATTATGATCTCATTCTTGAATGTTATTTGAATGATCCACGACGAAAATCAGATGTATTCCGTTATATAAGAACATTATGGCCAGCACTTGATGAACGGGAACGAACAAAAATTCAAAATAAAATGATGGATCATTTTATTACTATAATTGAAACTGATTCATTGAAAGCATTTAAATTGTTTTGCATTTTTTTTCAAATGGATTTAGGAAAAGTTTTAAAATTAATTGGAAAAAATGAAACTGCACAATACAAAATATTAAAGGTAAATTTTTCAGTGGATAACACGAGGGCGTATCGAGCGGAAGGAGGAGGAGAAGGCACGCAACCCCCCCCCCCCCTACTTTTAGTATCCCGGTGTGCCCCTGGGGCAATAATAAGAATAGATCGGAAGTATTTCGGTAAATTTAAATTCTATGAATCACTTTCCGATAAGGTTAAAAAATTAATAGTAGCCGGAAAAGTTTTAGTTTATCATGAAGGTCTTAAATTCATTCTTATTTATTTTAATAGTTTAACAATATTCTTTTCTAGGGTTGTTTTGAATATTGTGATGATTTAAAAAATTCATCTTCACCAAACATTCAGATAGATCCGTCCCATTATTTACATTATATTGAATTACTTGCCCAGAATGATCCATCTCAATTATTATCATTTCTTAAAAATAAATCCGAAAATTATCGTGAACAAGATGTTCTTGATATAATACAAAAATATCAATCGCCATTATTAATACCATCAATTGCATATCTTCTTGAACGTCTTGGTAAATATACTGAAACATTTGATCTTTTATTAAATTCAATGTATGAATGGCAAACAACGGAACAATTATATCAAATGGCATTAGATTGTGTTCATTTTCTTCAACGTACAACAGCTAAATTAAAAAATAAAAAAGAACGTGAAGATTTATGGTTAAAATTTTTGCAAAGAATCTTAGAAATATCATCGAAATCTTTTGATAAGGAACAATCAGGTGCATTACATCGTATATATGGTGAAATATTAAAAAGTATGATTGGTTATGTTACACTGCCATCAATTCTCGAACTTATAATGGGTACAGATGCTGTGGATATAACAAAAGGTATAAGAAGCAGATCCAATACAAATACACGTAGTACATTTGAAATTCGACAATTAATTCAATCAATGTTAGAAAATTGTTCATTTGAATTACGTTTACTTGAAACAACCCGACGTTTATTACAACGTGATTTAAATGATGATATACAACAAATGTGTACAATTATGAATCGTAGTGTACCCATACGTTTCAATCAATGTACATATTGCCAAAAATTACTTCATCAACAACAAGATGTTGATAAAAAACCACAGCAAAAAAATAAACTTGTTATATTTGCTTGTCGACATATTTTTCATTTACATTGTTTAACAGAAATTCAAACCGCACAAACAAATAATAATTTTTGTCCACAATGTACAACAAGTCAAGCATCATCAACAACGACAACAACAGCAACAACAACTACATCAGTAACAACTGTACGACCAGATCCAAGACGATTAATTGCAATGCATAGTGATCAAAATGATAAACAAATAGCTTTAAATAATATCCAACAACAAGTTATTACAGCTATACTTGAAAGAAAACGTTTAAATACTCATCATTTAAATGTCGACGATAATGACGAGATAATGGAAACATCTATCAAAGAACCATTATCATCATCATCAATTCCATTACAACTATCAGACAAATGGCGAGAGTATCTTTCGTCCACAGAATGATTAGGAGACACGTGTACTAGTCAATGTTTCTTGGTCGTGTAATGATTTTTTTTATTGAATTAGAGAAATAATATTCATTTCCGTTCTTTTGTTCATTTCTTAAATTAACTTAATTTTTTTATATCATGCATTTAATTCTTTATTTTTTTTTCATAAATAGTCTTTCACTATAATTCGTATAACTTATTAAATATATATTTATTTGATTTGTAAATTTCTCTGATTTTCTATTGATAATTTATTCAAATAAATTTTTCATTCTGTTGTAATTTATTTTGCTCTGATTTCAAACATACATACAGAAGAAAAAATAAACAAAGAAACAAAAACACAATATACAAACAAAATATTGGAAGACAAAAAAGAAAACGAACAAAACATTGTTTTTCTTCTTCTTTCCGACATATATATATATATAAACGAAACAAAAACAAGTGATCGTTTAAGAAAATAGAGACTATAACATAAACGGAATGTGAACAAAATAATACCATTAAAAAATGGGTAAATGCACATGGTCAAACTTTGGCAAAAAGGAGGGAAAATTAAAGATTATATTTATAGTCCAAGACGTGCAAAAGCCATTTGTTTTCGAAGTTCGATTATTTTATTATAACGACTTCGTGCTAAGAAAAAAGTAACAATTAAATCAATTTAATTGGTTTATTTTTTTTCTTACTATCACTTTTAACGAGTCCCGATTGCACATGACGAATATAAGTAAAAAAATCACAAACAGCTGCAATCTATTTTAAATGAAAAAACAAGGATTATATTACAAGAGGAGAAAAGATTCATTTTACTTACTCGATTTCGAGATAAACGTGATATTGGATACCATTCACCGTTTTCACTTAATCGAACACGATAATCACATTGACATAGATCACCCGTCAATGAACAAACTCTATCAATAATTTCATAAATAAAAATATATATTTTCATTCAAGAAATAAATAATCAAATTCTACTTTAAATTTTCATCAATTGTTCTCATATGACATGCTTCCATTGTTACATCATTTTGTTCAATAGCTGTAAGAACTCTTGATGAAAGCTAAACAAAAACAAATCAGATAATTAATTAATATTATAAGTGTTATTCTTCTTACATCAGCATTAGGAAATGTTAAACATGGCAATATATCTTCACTATAAACTCGATACATAAATGCAGATAAATCTCTTCCTATTGATGCTTTTTCTTCCCAACGTGCAAATTCTCGTAATAAAACATTATCAACCTAAATATACATTATTATATACAAATCTATTCAAATAAATAAATAAATATAGATAAGAGTTATTAGTTTGCGCTTAATTAAAGCCTCCTTACCATAGGCCAATCATCCTATTTATCATTATGATTAAAAACAAAATTCATAGATATATAAATAAATATATAAAAACTTATCTATAACTTACAACTGTACTATTAGTTTGAGATGTTATATCAATTGATGATAGTGATTGTTGTAAATCTGATGATGAACGTTTATGAAGTTTTTCTCGTACTATTTGTCGAATACTTGATTGTGGTAATTGTTGTTGTTCAGTTGATGATACTATAGATGTTACTGGTAATGAACGATTAGTAATTAATGATGAACGACAATTATTAATTATTTCTTTTAATTCGCTAACACTTTTTTTTAATTGAGTATTTTCAAGAACTAATGCATCGATCTAAAGAAACTATATTGAAAAAGAGAAAAATTAATCAGAATTAAAATTTTACTGTTTGATTTGCAGTTTTAAGTTTTTGTTCAGCATTGGCTTGAGCATGTTTAGCTTGTTCAACCATTGAATGTGCAGACTATAAAATATATTGAAATTTGTTTAGAAGAAAAAAAAAAGGTAACTTACTTCAAACAAGGATGCAGTAAGATCTTCAATTTCTCGATCAGTATTTTCACGCATTTCATAAGCACGTTGAATTTCTACATCTTTAGTTTTCAAATCTTCTTTCACTTTTTGTAATTCATTAAGTAATGTTGCAGCTGACGATGAATGTTCAAGTAATTCTGGCGTTGTAACGACGCTATTATCAATACTAAATGCTCTATAAATATTATTTAAAACAAATTAATTTTTTATTGTTATGTTTTTTTTAATTTAAAATAAATACATACGAATCAACACTATTGGCATCACTGACATCACTACGATGATCAAGGATTGAATCGATTGTTGTATTTGATGACGTTTGTTCCATCATCATCATCTTTAAAAAGTCATTAAGTGTGAATATTAACGCCTCGTTTATGCTTCAATGAGCAGAGCAGACGAAAGAAAAAAGAAATTATATCCCTTATGATGTATAGAAGGTTATTTATACAACTGTACCTCAGATATAAAAAGAAACAAAAAAATTTTTTTTTAAAACAAAAATGGTCGATAATAATTAGAATCTATCTATTCTCTATAACTTTATTATTGATTTTATGAGAAAGAAAAATCAATCATGCATAGTTTCGAATCATAGAATAAATTTACATCATTAAACTAGTGCACGATTGAATTTCCCTTAGGATTCAAATACATATTGATAACAGTAATGAAAAAAAGAATAAGGCGAAGAGATAAAAATGAGTACATATATTAAACGAAAGAAACCTTTGAACTGATTACATAAATATATTCTTTCTTCGACAAAGAAAAATGTAGAAACAATAACTCATGATATTTTAGAAAATGTTTTTGTATATATCAATGATGATTCAACTAATGTTACAAATGTTATTTAGTAAATCATAAAAAAAGAAATAAGATTTGTTTTTATTTATTTCGTGATATCTATTGACGTACCTGGAGGATTATTTCGAGATAAAGAAACAAATGATAATGACGCAGAAGAATTCAGGAAAGACAAAACAATATGGAAAGGAACAGACAAAAAAAACTGAATGAGTCGAGTATAAACATGACAACCTCACTCATTCATCCACTTGCTCACATATCACATTTTTTTTCTCTACCCATTTGCTGTTTGTCTATCTAAAGAACGAAAGAAAATTTAAATGAATCATGATTATTTATTCACCACTCGCGCTTAGAGAACATAGATGGTAGTAGTTCATCAATTTCTTTTTTTTTATCATCATTGAAAATTTATCAAAAGGGTAGTTGTTATATACAGGTAAGCAAGGCCATATTTTCCTCAAGAGAAATTGATTTTTATCAATGTCATATGTCTACCGTTAAATATAAAACTACATTAATATTAGTATGTATAAACATGCTGTAAGTGCAAACTAATTAATACTTCTGTTCGTCAACGAAAAAATAAAATGAATTTTATGTTACATTCTGTTATTGATGTGATAGAATAATTTTTGAAACCTTGACAGTGTATTAAGCTTCTTTAAGCAATAAAAATAAAAGGCGAAATTAAACTTGATGTTTATAAAACATTCTATGGTATATAACGATAACAGGTTTCTTCCATAGTTTATTATTTCTATTGCTTATGATAATAAATACGAATATGAAATAAATCTAATAAAATATATATACATCATATTTGTTCAGTACAAGAAGGTTTCAATTATTCAAATATATTTCAATAATATCTAGGTGTTATTACAGATATTAATTGTTAGAAGGTTATTATTGTCATGGTAACAATCGATTGTTTTAAAATTCAATAATAAATATAAATGGAAAAAAATACTTACATAATTAAAGTATTTAATAAGAAAAGAAAATGTCAGATTTAATATTTTTATTGTAAAAGAAAATTATATGATTGATGATTTTTTGCTTTTAGTTGAATATAGACATATAAATCATTTTAACCTTGTAAAAAGAAAAACTATTTATAAGTACGGTATATTATCGTTTTTAGTGAGAAGAATTATACTTTTTTATTATTGTAACTGTCTTGGATTATATTAAAAGATGATCTTGAATTGAAGTTTTCTTTTACAGATTGTGATGCATGTTACTGCTTACTCTCTTTTACTTTCTAATATTCTATCAATGTTTTCACACTTATGTTGTATGCAATCGTTGCCATTGTCATTTGTTCTTTTTTTTCTTGATTTATGCCTATATTTTATTCAAATTTCTTTCTTTTAAAGAATAATAGAAATATAGTAACGACGAATGTTAATTCACACATTTCTCTTTTATTATTCATCACCATCATCATCTTCTCCTCATTGTGTTTAAGTGACGTTTACAACTCGCATCGTTCGTTTGAATTTAAAAAAAAGAGAATGAGCTAGGTAAAAGAATAAAAGAAAAAGTCAAAAAAGTCTAATTTGCTTGATGTTATTGCACACTGAAAAGTAAACATCTATTGTCCAGACATTTCTCTTTAATCTATTATGATATATAATTTACTTGCCATCTATACACTTTATTATAAGAGAGTAGATAGATGTATAGAAAAAAATACAGTTCTGTAGAGAAAAATTTCAAAAAAAAAAATGAAGATAATAATTTAAATGCATATACAAAAATGTTTTGTTTGCCATTTTATACCTTGCAGCAATCAAAGAAAATGAGAGAAGAAAAGGAGAAGAAAAAGTGGAATCGATTTGTTATTATAATTCTTTTACTGCTTACTTTTTTCGCATTCTCATTTCATTTTTTAAGACTCGAACATTGTCGTTTCATGTTTTCGTTTAGACAAACATATACAACAAAAGAATAGACCAATTATAAACGAAAAGATGATCCCATTTTTGCTATAATAGCAAGAAATAAAGAGAGGAAAAATCTTAACGTCGTTATTCAATTTGTTTTCCTAAGTACATATACATATATATATATCTAATTTAAAATTTATCTATGTCAAAGTTATAAATTTTCGTTAAACTAGAGAATGTAATGTCAACATGCCCAAAGAACAATATACTACAAATTCACCAGACGAATTATTATCAAATACTTCCAAAGATTTACCTAATAATTCTTTACCTGCACGTACAGGACCGTATCGTCCTATATCAGCTAAACGACCACGTGATCCATCTCAGCGTAAAAGTGTTTCATTTAATGATGTTCCTACTATATATGAAGTTCCGTCTCATGATATCATGCGTGGCTCTAATGGTGATGCATATCGTTCATGGACATATACAGATGCAACATTACCTACATCTGCTACGTCGTCATTATCATTGTATTCACCACAAACAATTATACCACCCACTCCAAATAATGTTTCTGCTCAAAAATTACAGGCTAATCGTTTAAGTAGTGCTCTATATTCAACATCATCAACCCTTACGACAGCAAATCGTTTGACTGATTGGGCTTCAAGAACTAGAACAACAAAATCGATACCAACTACAGAAGAAACAACTATAACAAATGAAAATAATGTTTCTTCAAATGCATCTGTAATTGTTGTTCAGACGCCTGATGAAAAAATAAATAAAGATACAACAGTTAAAAATAATAATCAATCAACATATAGTAATCCATATTTGACTTATCCTCAGTCAACATCAACATCAACACCAACAGCAACATCAGCATCTTCTTCATCAATTGCTCCTGAAAATGTTGAAGAGAAAAGATATTCTTTTCGTACACCATTCATACCTGAAACAGAATATTATCGTAGTTTACAATTTACAAACGGAATATTAACTAATTCGACACCAAATTATTCATCAATATTATCTTCGAACAATGGCCAATCAAATTATAATTCCAATGATTCACTAACATTTGCAAATTCTCGTGGATCACGTATTCGTTCAGCTATAACGCCAGGAACAATGACACAATCATCATTACGTACTAGTGATACAATTTCAATTACACCATTTCGTGCAGCATCATCAACATATTCAGCGAATGCTGCAACTCCATCAACAAGAACAATTTTACGTCCATCAACAGTTGCTTTTCAATCTGCACAACCATCAGTACCACCAGCAACTACAACAACACCTATAAACATCATAAATAATCCACCAACAACACCTGCTACAACAGCAACCAACATTATCAATGCTACAAATTCAATAACAAATACAATAAAACCACCTACTGCACAACCACGTTTTGCCTCATCAGCAGCTGCAGCAGCTGCTGCACATTCTCGTTTTATGCTACCTCCAAATCGAGCATTTCCATCATCTACATTAGCTTCATCAGCAATTAAATATTCTTTTGGTCATTCAACAACAGATCCAACAACAACAAATCCTATAGCATCACAAACAGCAGCATCAAAAACGGCTCCAAATGTTTATCCTCGTTCACGTTCAGCAAATGTTTTAAGTATGAGACGTACAGTTGCTTCACCTGTTGTTATGCTCGATGGTCAATCTCATGGAAGAAATACAACAACATCAACTGATCCTAATACTAATTTATATGCAACAAGGCGTAGTCCAAATGTGAGACAAACCTACGGTGCTTATTATATGCATCATGTTCTTTTACCCACAACTACTAATTGAAAAAAATAAAAGAAGATTGTAAATTTGTAATTTTTCTCTTCTTTTTCTTCTTGTTCTTAAGTAAAGAAACAGAGTCTTTCTCTTTTTCTATTGTGTTAATTGATTCTTATAGCCTTAAAACCTCAATCATCATGATAATACAATCACCTTGCTCATTGATATAAATATTTGCACAAGTATCTTCTTCTTCTTTTTTCGTATTTGATGAAAAGGGTATAGATATATATATATATGTGAATGCGTGTGTGTGTGTGTTATATCCGATGAGACTCTATTACGTGCAATAATCATACACAACTAATTTATTTGGTAAGTCCTCTTTCATCTCGAGTATGAGGGTGAGGCAAGCAGGTGACTCTATTAAGCCTCTTCTTTTTCTTTTTGTTCTCGCTCTTTCTCTCTATTTGTTGACTGAAGGCTTGCTATGCCGAGGTCGATCTTTGAACAAACATTGTACGAAATGATAGTGGTAAGAAAGAATTTAACCAACGCTAATTTGAGCCTTGATGAAGGTAAAATAGAAACGGAGTGAGAGAGAGAGAGAGACAAAGTATGTGTGAAAACGAAAGATACGTGTGTATATATATATGAAGAGAAAAAAAAAGACAAGACATAGTTATTTCAATTCTCAATCAATATAGTGTGAGTATAAAGTAGGTGCATTCTATCTTTTTCTCTTTCATTTAACTGTGTGAATAACATAATATTTATCATTGTTTGATCGATAAAATAAGATAGCAATACTGATGTAGTGTATTCCATATGACGATGATTCTCATCGTTATTTTTTCTCTTTCTCACATCGAACAAATTACATATGATTGTTGGCTTAAGATACCATTTTCTTATTTCGCAATCTCGCCATCAATGTTGGCTTAACGATAGGCAACCGTATATGTGTGCGTATGCTATTCGTTTTCTTTTTCTCTTCATTTTCTGATGAGTGTATATAAAAGGAGTGTTTTTTTCTTAAATAACTATCAATATTGAAAATATTCTTGATTTCTTCGAAAAAAAATGAACTTGCGCTTGATGGTGCGAGTTAGGACGGACAATGACAATGAATATGAATTTCTTTGTTCGTCTGGCTCGTATTATTGGTGCAAAGTATAAAACGTCATTGAAATGTTTATTCGGTGTGTGTAGTAGCAACAAGTAAGAAACATTTTTATTTTAAAAAAAAACACAGAACAATTTTCTTCTTATGTTTACATAAAGGGCGTAGGCACGAAAGTAAAAAGCAGAATAATATTGTTGATGTTATTATTTCATTTAGCGTTTTTCATTCAAGAGTAATACATCAAAACGAAACATGGCAATGACCAATTTTCAAACTGTAAAAAAGCCAACGATAAGTTCGTCGTTCTACGATAGTTATACAGAAAAACCAGTAAAATGGTATGATATAGGATTAAGTTATTTTATAATTGAATATTTATTCTTTGAAATTTGTAGGTATGAAATAGTCGATGCTTATCGAACATATACTGAAACATATCTTCCATTACGTTTGGAAACTTGGCCACGTGAAATGTGGGAAGCTTTTAAAAAATTCTTTAAAGTAACTGAACCAGAAGAAGTCGAAGACGATCCGTAAGATAAAATTCTATTGAAATAATTTATTTTAATCTTATTGACTTGTTTTTTTCTTAGTGTTACTGAAGTACAAAGAACTCGCGCTGATGGTAATATAATTAAAACGACTGAATATGATTTAACAAATGATAAATATGATGCACGTATATCAAATGCTGTACGAACACATACAGAAAAAAATAAAATTATTGATAGAACAACATCACGAGCACTTAAAGCAGAAGCTAGTGCTTCACAAAATCCAAACCCAAATCCATATCCGGATCGGTAAATAATTTTGAAAATAATTATTTTTATTAATTAATATTTATTTTATAGTGCTGTTAGTACTGCTCGTCGTCATCGACATTCAAATCAAATAGCACCAAGTCCAGATGATTGTCCTGAATGTGCTGCGTTAGCTGCTCGAAACTATCCTACAATGTGTGATTGTAATGAGTGTCGAGCTAAACGAGCAACATATCCTGGTCGTGTTCCATATTGTGATTGTCGTATATGTCGTAATACAAGAAGATCTTAATATAACTTCTTTTTTTTTGTCTATAATATACATATATCTATTTTTATTTTTGCTTTTCTAAAATAAACAAATGAACAAAATAGTCTGTCAAATTGCTTTGCTTCTTTTATTCTTCAGTAATGAACCATGACATTTATAAAACAAGTTAATGTAATGAAACAAAAATCTACTAATTGTTTTTGATGACAAAAGATTATTTTTTTTTATTATAAAAATAATCATGCCGTAGCTTAGAAAATATCAATTAGCACTATTTTATAACACACGTACACGTTTATGTAATAGACCTTTTAGGTTCAAGAATGTGAGATCCTTTTGAACTTTCAATAAACATTTCATGTGGGAAGATCATACTAAGTACCCCCGTTTGGATTTCGAACGGCAATATTATCACGCACAAAAGTCACAGTACGGATGTCATAATAATAATAATCATAAAAAACTTCTTCAAAACTTCTGATTTATTACATACAATTATTCATTGTCATATGTTGTTCTTTCTGTATTATATTAGAAAATAAATAGTGTCTACAATATTTACATATAGGTTTAAAGTGCCAAGCATTCCCCAAGTTCTCAAACGTTCCTTGGATCAAGGGAAAGGAATATTTAAATGAAGTTTTGTTCAAAAACGATTAGAAGGGTTGTTAAATGTCCTGAAAGTTTCAGCCTGAATGGGTGTTCTTTTCTTGAACCTTCCAAAGTATTTTAAAGATCATTCAACCTTCGTTTGCACTAAATTTCATCTAGATATTTCTTTCTTTTAAATTTTCTGCGCAGTGTAATTTAAAAAAAAAAACATGCGTAAAAAATTATTAATAACATTAGGATAATTCATGCGATTAGTTTCATTTAATCTTGTTTAAAGTTTTATTTCAAACGTATGAAATAATGAAAAGCTTATGTCAATCGCTCGAATAGTTGAAAAGTTATTCATCTTCTCTAGGCACGCCCTGTAATTTACGACAAACTCTTATAATTATTTGTCTGTCTATAAGACCTTGTTATAGTTTTAATATTTAACAAACAATTAAAACAACTGTCAAGTATATAAAAATATTAATATATATTAAAAATTATTATTAATATTTTGTTTAGTTTTGATGGTCTATTGGTTTTCTCTTGAAATTCTATATTGATCTTATATTTAAAATAATTACACTTGAGTTCATATCTTTCTCTTTTCTTTTCTCTTTTGATCTTCTCTCAAATAATAACGCTCTTACCGCTTACAATATTTCAAAGAGAGAATTTATCCATTTCTTTTTCTTATTAAAGTCAGTAGGTCTTTTCTATCGTGATCTTTCGTCATTGAGCAGCTTTTTCTAAGATGACACATAAAGATTAAGTTGAGTAAAAAATGACAGACCACTATAGACGAATAAAAAAAAGAAACGTTTTTTTTCTTCTACCAAGTCATTGCTGATTGACAAATAAGTATGTAGACATCTGGATATATTCCTATTATTTCTTGTATTTTGTCATATGTCTGTATTATTTCATTGAATTCGATTTCTTCGATATTTAACAGAAAATATTCTCAATGAAAATTCTAAAATAAGATAAGATAATCTATCATCGTCTGGATTATCTTTCTCTCTCTTTTCTATTTTTTTTTCCACCTCTTCGTTTAAATTATAAATGTGCAAGATGATGAATTGAGATAACTATGACAGTAAGTTTATTTCTCAAAATAGAAAGTTAGTGAAGTAAATCTTGCAGGACATTTCTTCAGTTCCATAAACACATTCTCGTATTTTATCAGTATGTGCTGCACGAATGCTAAGGTAGGTAGAAAATATATTGTCAGTTAATAAACGGATGTGACATTATAAGTGCTTCAGTACGTTGAATACAAAAAGAAAAATCGAGATAACCGGTTTACGCTCCATAAAGCATAATATGAAGTAGATTGTTGTATTAGTTGAAGACCATTTTTGGCTAAAAATAATTATTAGTTTTACCTTGAAAATAAAACTTGAATGCACTGTGTATGTTCTTTATCATTTCAATTTAAAGAAAATACGTGATTAAATCATAAAAAAACAACAATTATTATCTTATCGAAACTAGACAAGAGTCAAATAAAATTAATAATATACTAGAAAACGTTCATTGTCACGTCTGTTATCTTATTCTACTAGGTGCACATTTTAAGAATAGATCTAAATATTTCTTCAATTTATGAGCATATTTGTTAGATAAAATATTTTCAAAAAATAGAATAGACATATAAATATTGTTAGACTTATCATTAAGAGTTTTTAAAACATTCTTTCATTCTATTCTTCTGCATGACTACATTAATCCTCAATATCTTCTCGAATGACGTGAAAATGTAATTACTTCCTTTTCCTCTTTCAAATTCTCAGGACAATGACGGTAAACATGGACCTAGTATAATATGTTTCACCTGACTTTGCTCGAATTTCTCTTTCTTATTAGAAAGTAATCAGTATTATATCATGATGAATAGTTTTATTTTATCTTTTAATAGATTGAATCAGACATTTTTATGGTATCTTTTAATTGGACAAGTTCTTTATCAATTGATTCAGTATCATCATCAGATATGGAAGGACTTGAACAAGGAGATTGTGTTAAACCTTATCTTACATTCCTTCTAAGAACACAATCAATACTTCTATTAATATTTGGTTTTGCAGCAAATTTATGTTCATTTGTTGTACTTACTCGTCCACGTTTACGGCGTCGACCGACATTTTCATATCTTGCTTTTCTTAGTCTATCAAATGCATTATTATCACTTATTCATGCTACTTTTAATCTTCTTGCAGGATATTTTGATATAGCAGTTGAACATTTACCATTATTTATTTTTTGTCGATTTTTAAATCGATTTGCCATTGATTTTTTAACACATTTCTCATTATATACATTAACAGCTGTTGATCTTGATCGAATACGTACAGTTACATCAAAAACAGCAAATGATCAGCGTTATAGTCGAACAAATAGTGGAAGACAACATGGTTGTGCAAGTGCATTTATTCGTGTATGTCTTGTTGAATCATTCCTTGCAGTTATTAGTTTTCTATTTAATGCACACTGGCTTGTATTATATGGATATGTAGAGAAAGATCCTACTAGTTTAGATGATATAACAGTGTGTGCACCTTTTTTAAATAATACAAGTAATTTTAATATTTATACAGACGCTTATAATAAATATGTATTATCAATATTACCAATAGCAGAAATCGTTTTATTCAATATTTTACCATTTGTAATAAGTGTTCTTGCAACAATAATTATATTACGACATATATCAATAAAATATACACTTTTAAGTCATATAAATAAACGTTTAAAAAAATCTCGTCGTCGAATGGAATTACATTTATCAATATTACTGATATCATTAAATTGTGTATTTATATTATTAACAACTCCACATAATATATATCAAGTTTATATGTTAAAAATACGAGGTATTTTGGGTAGTAAAAATGAAAGTAATGATGATAAATGTCCAGTATTGATTATACAAAAATGTTTAGATTTATTACAACAATGTTATTTCATGTCAACTTTTTTTCTTTATATATTAACAAATAAGCGATTTCGCGAAGAATTTTATGAATTATTAAGAAGAAATCTATTCTTATCATGTGACAGTCATGAAACAAATAATTCATCAACACAAATATCATCACGTCACCGTCGTCATCATCATCGTCATCATCATCATCGTAATGACAAGAATGAAGATAATAAACCAAATTATTTAGCACCGCAATCAAACGCAATAATACCAACTCGATTTTCTATGACAGATTATATATCACAAGATGATTGTTATGATGATGAACAATTATCAACATCAAAAGGTTTAGATACAACAGTGATGCGTCTTAGTGTGAATCCATCATCTTTATATTGACTTACTTTTATTTATAATATATATATACATCTGTAATTATTTTCGTTTTGATGTTGTAATAATATTTGATATAGGAAAAGAATATCGTATTATAAAATAATGTAATTACATTGATATATTATCATTCTATGAATACATTTTTATCGATTTCTTTTTGTAATAAATATTCATAAATTATTGTTGTTTTTTAAATTAATACAAAATATTTATAGGAAAATACACGTGAGATAAAACAAAAAAGAAGAATCAGTGACAAACTCCTAGTTTCTTTTTTTGAAATTAATTATGATTATGAATGAATTCAAGTGTCAGTATTTGGTTTTTTTAATGATATATTTGTATCAAATCGTTGTAATCGATTAATAGCTCGATCTAATGTTGTACCTGGTGTGCGAACAGATCGTAATGATATACTTCGTACTTGTTCATAATGACGTTGAATTTCAGTAACAAGAGATTTTGCACGTCTTTGACTTACTTTATCTTTATTATTATTAAGTATTTGACCAAGTGGTTGATCAATAATTGTTTTTCGATCACGTATTATATCTAATAATTTATTAATTTCTTCAATTTTAGGTTTATTAGGTAATTTAATCGGTGGTAAAGTACGCTCCTATAACAAATAATAAATAATAATAACAACAACAACAACAATTTGAAAACAAAATCTTTTAATTCTAATAAGATTTTACTCGAATTTCTGATATAACTAAGTATGTTATTTAATATAAACAAAATATGATAAGAATTGCAATATAAAACTAATATATTCTAAAGATAATATTCAATTTAAATAACTGAATTTTAAATAATCTTATAAAGTAATAACACGAAACTAAAGAATATAAATGCGTAGGAAGAAATAGTTCATTAAGGTTTATGTAACAACTCGGTACTATCAAGTAAATATCGTTACGTATTGTTTGAAATTTTTCAGCTAGAAAATTAGATTTTATGTTTTCTATTTGACAACTATTTCCGTCGTCTAGATAGGACGACAATTCTACTTATGACTTTCAGACATATTTCCGGCTTAGCCTATAATTTTAGCATATACATGCACAATTCTAAAAATGTCATCTCTTATTCCAATCAAAATTATTCATACAGGAACTATAATGATATATAATATCATTTGAATGTCAATATAAGATTTACTTCAGAATGGAAATGCGAATAAAAATAAAGCTAATTGCTATCATAAAAAAAATACAAAAACAATATGATGATATTTCAGAATATCATGACGTCGTTTCTTTCTTATTAATCATGATACAAAATATTTAAGATCTATCCATTTCAGCCTATATTATAGTTGACCTTTAACTTACCATTCTCTGTGGAACAAATGTACGTTGAACACGATCAACCTGGACTTTGTCATGCCTAATAACTAATGGATTACGTAAAATTTGTTTTAAATCACGCACGCAATGAATAACATCTATAAAATAGTAGAAAGAAATTAATTGATTGATTTTTTTTGGCAACATACTATTTGGTACAGGAATATCCTTTTCATTGTCAATATCAAGAAAGATTTCAAAACCTTTAAATTTTTCATTCGATACAAGTGAAGTTTGTGTTTGTTCTTTTGATTCCGATCGATTCGATTGTTCTATAGTTGTTTCATTTGGATAAATATCTTCATTTTCAAACTAAAAATATATAAAAAAGTATTTCTTCTGAATTCAATTTATTTTCTACAACAAACTTCAGTCATAAAAATATTTTCTGTTTGTTCATTGGAATTTAAATTATCAGTTGATGTATCATTATTATATTTATTTTCAATGTCTATAAAACAAAATAGAATATATATTTAACAAATTTTTCTTTTAAGAATACTACCATTTAAAGTTGAATCATTAGTTTTAAATTTATCCTCATCTGATGAAAAATTCTGTTCACTAATACCAGTTAATGCTCGTTCATTTGTTGTTACATCAGTATCAGTTTTAACATAATCAATATATTGTTTGACAGCACCGGATAATAATTGATCAATAGGAATTTTTGGAACTTTAGCTACACGAGTATTAACCTTGATAAAATATTTGAAATAATTATTATTTTCTTTTTAAAATAAAAGTAAATAGTTTTATTACTTTACGATGTTTTTTAATTGGTTTAGCATAAAATTGTTTTTCAGATTTTAAAGATGGATTAGTTCTATTTAAATACACAAAATAAATTCAAAAATGAATTTTTTTTCAAGTTTTATTTATCTACCGATGAATTTTCATTCCAAGTCTATCAATTAGAAAATTTTCAATTAAAGGTGGAAGTCCAACATGTCGTTGAATAAGTGGATTATCAACAAGAATAATTTCAGTCAAACTTGGCCATGATGCAATAGCCATTACATCATCTTCATCTTCAATCTTTAACATAAGAAAAAAAAAGTTAAGATCTTGTTTTCCTCGGTTATATTACCAAATTTGAACTTAGATCAAGATATTGTAATTCAGGAAATGGTGGTAATGAAATCTCTTGATCTGTGCTAGCAATAGTAGTTTGCTTTTGATCACTTGAAACATTTTCTTCATCCTCTTCGAATATTGTACTCTTTACGATATCATCATTACTAGAAGCAGTTATATCTTGATTAGAATTTCCAGATGAATTAGCTATAGATAATACAATTGAATAGAAGTTATGCAAAAAAGAAGAAAATAGTTTCATACAATTCTCAGTACGTTTTCGTTTCATTGCTGATTTCGAATATTCTTGAACGATTTGACGGCCTTGTAGAACTTTTAAAAATGGAATTGTATGAATATGATTATTTTGTAAATGAAGACGTTTGAGCTTTTTTAAAGATGATAGATAAATAAATAATTCATCTTCGACAAATTTATTTTGATTAAGATATAATTCTTCAAGTCGAGGATAACGTTCTTTAACATATTCTTTTCCATGTCTAAATAAATCAGAAAAAAAAATTAATTTGATCTCAAAAAATAGAATTTATTTATTTAATCAAAGCAAAGAATATAATCATGATTGAAATATTTTATAGAAATTTTTTCTAAATCTACCTTCTTTTTTATTCATATAAAAATACTAAAATATATATGTTTAATAAAATGAAATTCAAATCTAAAATCTTATTTTCTTACATATCAGTATATATATAAGATTTAGCGAATCGACGTGGTAATCCAACAAGATCATTACCAGTTGCATGAAGTGTACGTAATGATGGTAACATTCCTAATGTTTCAATATCATGCATTGTTAAATTATTAAATGAAAGATTTAATTCCTAAATAAAAAAAACGTTTGAAATTTATAGAATAGACAAAATATTTTTTTTACTTCAAGTGTTTCATAATCGTTTACATTGATTTTTATATTTTTAATTTGATTGAATGATAAATCAAGTTGCATTAATTGTGGAAAAGTTTTAAAACCATCTAGAATATATATGTATAGAAAGATATTTATTTTTTTGTTATAAATTACATACGAAATGGTAATTGATTTTCACTTGCATCAATTTGTAAAACATTATCAAATAATAAAAAATCTTCTTCTGTAACCTAAATTTATCCAAAATTATATTAAATAACTATCTATATATAAGATTTACATCTTGCAATTCTAATCCATTGACACGTAAAATTACAACATTTGATGGATCTTCAATCGCACAATGATGCATCTAAAATATATATAAATAATTTCAATTCACAATTAATATTGACTTACAATAAAAAATCCATCTAATAAATGTTCAACAGTTTGTTCTTTTCCTGCCCATCGTTGTTTTTTCTTAATTTCTGTTTGAGTTATTTCAGTTTCAAATGGTGTTGGTGCTGAGAGTGTTGTAAGAATTGCTGCAAAACGTCGTTGTTCTGTATCACGTAATGCTACAACCCATTGTTCTTTTTAATAAGGAAAAAAATCAAACTACAATTCAATTTTTATATAATAATTTAAATCACATACGATTCGATGATGAACTTCGTAAAATATTTCGTACAGGGAAACAATTAGTTGGTAGCTCAGCATGATTTTCATTACCAGACAAAGGTCCATTATCATATTTAATCCAGGGTAATGTTGACATTTTAAATGAAAATAATATCTTCAACCGGATTTCCTTTTATCAAAAAAGAAAAAAACCATTCAAATTTTTGTTACTCCAGCAACGAACTCTATTTGTTAAAATCACATACAAAAAAAAATATATACCTTCAATCATCGAATGACATCTATCAAAATTCTGCTTGATGTAATGTACTGCGAACGAGGTTCTATATTAGTATTAGAAGAAAAAAAAACCAATTAGACAAAAGTATGCGCGTGACAACAGCTGCTTAGATTGTAATCGTTTTGTTGACAATTTTCTATTTTTTTTTCTACAAATAGGAAATTTCATGTCGGAATCAACAAATAAAACAGATTTAAATTCAAATAAAAATAATAATCGAATGAATAAACCTGAAATACAACGTTATTCAGTTGCTAAAGGAAAATATTCATCACGATTAAATACTGATAGACCAACATCAAGTATAAATTTATTTTTTCGTTTTAAAATAATAAATAAAATTCTTCTTTTCAAGGTAATACAACAAAAAATTCTAATACACAATATAATAATAATAAAAATCAATATTATCGTAATGATTCATCTTACTATGATAATGATCAATATGATTATCGACCAAAATCACAACGAAAAACTCCTAAACCGAAAGTAATTGAACCTGAAGTTAAAATAAATGAAGCATCATCAACTATAAAAGAGCCAAGTGATAGTGAAATTGAATCGGTAATAATAAAAATCAATAAACAAACGAATAGAATTTTTATGTATTTATTTCTTAGGAACTTGATAAACGTGTACAAAGTATGACATTTGAAAATCAAACATTATCTGAACTAAAATCATCATCATCAGAAACAACTCGTAGTGGTGGTTTGATATTTCTTAATAATAAAGAATCTCATGAAGATACACATGAATCAGATTCTTCACCGAAACAATTTTTTAATCAAACACGAAGAAATCAATCAAATAAAAAACCAATGCTTTCTAATCAACCTCGATCAGTTACACAATCACTTCGTGGTTTAACAAATGTAACTCGTACATTATATGATCCGAATGCACCCACACCAAAAACTCCACCTGCAGCACATATTCAACCAATAACAACGATCAAAGTTGCACCAAATCCATCTCCGCCCCCACCACCACCATCATTACCAACAAATACTCAACAACAAATGCAAGAATTCTATCAAAAGTAAGATTTAAAGAATATAAATTTTTTTTCATTTAAAAAAAACAAACTCAACATAATATTCATCTCTCTAGCTATCAATCGTAAGAAAAATTTTTATTCCAAAACAAAAAAAAAACACCACTCGCTCTTGCTCTTTGTTTCTATAAGTGTGTCATTCTCATTGCTCTCATGCTTTGTTTAAATTAATTCAAACTAATCTATTAACAACAGAAATTGAACGAAACTTTTTTTACAATAAAAATAATATTTCTATGAATTATTTTTAGGCAATTTTTAAATCAAGACCTTTGGAGTCAAACATATGGAAATACACCAATACAAAAAGATGTTAATTTACAAGCTGCACAGTAAATAAAAAAGATTTTTGATTTACAAAAATAAAATCGATAATTATTTTTAGATCAATACAAATGAGAAAACAAGCGTTTAATTATTGGTTAACACAAATAAATAATTTAGAAAAATCATTATCAATTTATTTAAATAATTCACCACATATGGAAGCTAATTTTCGACGAATGATGGAAGCGAAGTATGATTTATAAGTCAAAACAAAAAGAAGATGATTATTTATTTGCTTCTTTTTAGAACAATACTTCAACAAGCATACATTCATGCAATGATGATCGATATTGAAACGTCATTATCGAAAAATCTTGATGCTCATTTATGGAAATCATGTTTTCATAATGTTATTGAACGTTTTAGAGAATATGATAAACAATCAACTGATAATGCTAATGTGAAAAAATTTATTGAAACTGTTATTGAAGATGTAAGAGATCAATGATTCTGATTGTCAAATCTGTGTACTTTTGATGGGAACCTACAGAAAAGACATAGTCTTCAGTCGAGAATGTTAGGAAAGTGACATATGAATCTATTCGATTCCGCGTGAGACCAACTAAGTCCCGGAAGTTTCGCTCTTTCTCTTTGAAGTGATAGATATCTGTAATGGCTTATTTCATCTTATTAATCAAAGAAATTCTTGATAATAGAATCAATTCTTCTACGCTCAAGTTTTCTTTCGTGATGTTAGACTCTATCTAAAGTATTAATATAATTACTAGTAACTGAATTATTTACATTGTTCAATTTGGATAATTAATGAATGAAAAAAGCTTTGTTTTACTTGAAATACAAATTAAATTCTGTATACGAATCATACTTAGACGTGTTATGCCTTTCAATATTTCTTTATATTATATTTTACTTTAGGGTGAACAATTTTTCCTTGCTTTTATCTGTCAACTTGAATCAGCATTTCATATTGATACGAAACTCTATTTTAATCCAAATGCATATCCACCCGAAGTGAATACTATTCTAGCGAAATATGCTCTACTATGTGCTCAACATTGTTTTCTTAATCTTGGCGATTTAGCTCGGTAAAAACATATATAATCATTGAACAATATAATAAACATGTTTTTTTCTAGATACAAAGAAACCAATCGTAATGGTACTGATTATTCCCAAGCGAGAAAGTAAATTTGAAGAAAAGAAAAAGACAAATTTTTTGATATATTTATAATCTAGATATTATCTTCGTGCTCGATTATTATATCCAAAAAATGGCAAATCATGTAAACAATTAGGAATACTAGCTGTGATGACTGTAAAAAATTACATCCATATATAATATTTGAGAAATAAAAATTATTTTTCTATTTAATAGCATCGACGATTAGATGCGATTTATTATTATGTTCGAGCACTTGCAACAACAACATTAAATGATAGTGTAAAACAAAATCTTGTTTCATTATTTGAAGAAGCTCGTCGACGTGTATGTTCAAAATTTCTATTTTCAAAATGAAATTTATTTACGAAATATTATTTTATTTAGTTAGAAGCATTTGAAAAAGAACTAAAAGAACGTGATAAGAAAAATGAACGAAAAATTCGTGCAGGTTATTTAGAATTTAATAAAGAAAAACATTTATTGAATTATTTCTTTTTTGATAGGTAATCAAAAATTAGAAATTTGGAAACGAACAGATGGAACAATTGTTGGACGAAGTCTTGATGATGGACAATCAATCGGTGATCAAAATGATTTTGATGGTTCAGTATCACAACAAGAGGTTAATAAAAAAACAAAATTATTTAACTTTATCGATTTGTTTTTCTATAGCTTATTCATTGGTTTATACTAAATTATATTACATTGCACGGTAAACTCTATACTAAAACAGGGTAAATTAAATTTATAGTTAAAATAATAATACTGATTGTTATTTTTTCTTTTGAAATAAAGAATGGAAACATATACAGAATTATGTTCACGTATGCTTCGTCAATTTCAAAGTTTACTTCGTCATGATCCATGTGTATTTGGTAAACAACAATTAGTACAAATGATGGCGATTAATATGTATCAAATTGAAGTAGCTAAACAAGTTAATGCATCAGGTATATAACTATTATTTCTTTCAAAAGTCGCAAACTTATACATTCTCCTTTTTTAGTTGATATTGTTGTTCGTTCTCAATATGAAGAGTCATCTCTTCAATTAGCTCTTGATATGTTTGGTTTATTAACTGAACAAACAGCTAGTATAATCGAACGTCATATAAAAACTCGTTCAGCATTAACTGATCCTGATACACATCCACCTGTATTTAATAGTTGGTTACGATATGTATTTCCATCATTGAAAATTTTTACGGATTGGATGACATGTAATGTTAATTCATTTATACCATTACCCGATCAATTACCTGCAGAATATGGTCCACATCCAGATATATTAATGTCACTTGCAAAAGTTGTTAATCGTATTCGAACAATTGATCGAACACATATTCAACTTGCTTCAAATTTATCAAGTAAAGAAAAATTAATTGAAATTTTTATTCATTTGTTTTATTTTTAAAAGATTCAGTTCCGGTTATATTAGAAGAAGATATTGAACTTAGTGGATTTTATCCATTACTTACATTACCAGCTGATACATTACAAACAACAAGTGATACACCACTTGTAATTAAAAACAATTGTTTTTAAAAATAAATATTTTTTGAATATATTTATATTTAAGGATGAAGCAAAAGATTCAAAACGTATTATTCGATTATGTTTTTTTGCTGATTATTTATGTGGTCTTAAACAACCCGTATTTATTTATAATGTACAACAAAAAACATATCATCCAGCTTTGAAATCATCAATTCATTCTGAACGAAGTAAAAGTCCAGTTAATGAAACTCAAGTAAATTTCTTTCTTTTCTTTATCTTTCAAATAAATATATATATTTTCATTAGATTTCATCAATTGATCCTGAACATAATACAAACGAACCTGTATCACCATTATCAAGTTCGAATACAATCGATCCATCATCACCAGATTCAATTATTGATGGTATTGATATGAAAGAACTTAAACGTAAAAAACGACAACTTGAACATCAACTTGCTGAAAAACAAAAACAAGAACAAGTTGTTAAAGTAAACAAATAAAATTTCTATTCTTATATATATATATATATATTTAATTCCAGGATATTCTTAATACATCACGATTAATTGAAATCGAAGTTGTACCACGTTTTGTTGTACTTGACACAAACTGTTTTGTTAATTATCTTCCAATAATATATAAATTAATAAAACAAGGTCGATTTACAATAATAATTCCATTAATTGGTAAAGCAAAATAATTCGTCTTCTTTCCATTTTCAACAAAATAATTTTTTCTAGTGATTTGTGAACTTGATAAATTATCGATAACAACAATTGTTGACGATGATTCTTATGAACATGCAGAAATGGTTCGTCGACAATCTATACAAGCTGTTAAAATGATTGAAGAATGTTTTGCTAGTAAAGAACGACGTGTACAAGCGATGACTGGTGAAGGAACTGTTCTAGATTCTATACAATTTCGAAATGAAGTGAAAAAACATGTAAGAGAAAAAAAATCAAATTTTTATCTTTTCGTTATATTTTTATTTCTTTAGGAATCCAATGATGATACAATTTTAGGGTGTTGTTTGAAATATGTATGTTAATCTTGTTTTCTCTTTCTCAAAGCTTGATCTTTTTCTTTTGTAGTGTCATGATAATCCACGAGAGTTTTTTCCACAAAATAAAGGTAGTATTTATTGATCTCATATGAAATAAATTAGTTCTTGATGTATTTTAGATGGAGCTATTCGGTTACATCGTGAAGTTGTACTTATAACAGATGATCGAAATCTACGTTTGAAAGCTCAAGCTCGAAATGTACCTGTGAAAGATTTAACAAAATTTCTTGAACTTGCACAAGTAGTTTTATAAAAATGGATAAATCGATTATACAAGAATCTAAATCGATTATATCGAATAAAAGAAAAATCTATAAGGTAAATATATATATTGTTTCTAATGAAAAAAACTCGTTTTTTTGTGTTTTAGATCAAGTATATCTTCTCAATATGTAATTAACCGGTGCTGAATAAAGAAAAGAACTGAATAGATCAAGATGGTTTGGTTTATTATTTCCAGTCAGATGAAATATTTCATTGTTTATTGTACTTTAAAAATTTCTTACAATTATTATTATTATTCGATATTTCTTTTGTATCTTAATATAATAGAGACAGAGAAAAAAATCTCGAAGAATTCTCTTTTTTTCTTCTCTCTCTCTCTCTTTCTTTCAATATTGTCATTAAAAGTGAATATACAATGAAAATGTTTAACTTTTTTGATTTTCATTCATTGTTTTTTTCTTTTCGATACGCATGTACGTGTTTGTGTGTTATATGAAAGTCAAGAATTATTTGTGTACTACTAATAAATTATTCTGCTGGATCATTTAAAATTAAATATAACAGAAAGAACAAGTTGAAGTTATTTATAACAATTGCACATGAAATTTTATTGAGATAAATACATTTTATCAAATTGTCATAAAGATACAAAAAAATATATATAAAACTTTGTCGATAAGATTCAATCGAAAGACATGATATTTGTAAGAAATAAATATTATCAAGTTTTAGGTAATAAAATATAAATCATCAAGGTAAATAGAAATTATTCATTATTTATTGATATACTCTCTACATAAAAATAAACGAACTTATGGTACAAACAGGAGTGGCACGAGTCAGCCAACATATGGGGTTGCCGCAAAGTTTTTTGAAGTAAGAAGATGAATTTCGCGATTTTTTGAGTGGGCGTAGCATTATTTTTGATAAAAAGTCTAAGAAGATTTGTCGATTTTGTTGAGCAAAAAATAGAAATTTCGAAAGATTGAGGGGTGTTACACGTCCCTCCCCAGTCACGCCACCCCTGGAAACAGATGTATTGAGATATCAACACATGTACGTCATACTTATTATTGTCGCAATATAAACAAAATATTTGTCTATATAAAGAATCATATCAATTAAATCTTTCTATTTCCATAATTCTTGAAATAAGAATAAAAACTCCTACTCTATTGTCTTTTTATTGTGTGGTTTGTAATTTCAGAATATCAAATATCTTTCTTATATTCATTTGTATTAGTTTAAGAAAAGGAAATAAGACAGACTAAACAAAATGAACTCTGAAGAAGATGACGATAGTATTCCACACATATATCTATTAGGTAAAACATATTTACCTATCAATGAAAAATTTCATATTCGAAATGATCCTATAATACATATGGCTGCTGGTGATAGACATTCGATTATTGTTACTGAAAGTGGTCGTGCATTTGCTTTTGGTGATAATAATTCAGGTAGTAAAAAAAAGAAGAAAAATATAATTTTTGAGTTCTAGTTAAATATATATTTAGGACAATTGGGTCTTGGTCATACGAATAATATCGATAAAGTTTCATGTATCAAAAGTTTAAAATTTGGTAATACAGGTGAAAAAATTATTTTAGCTGCATGTGGTCGTGAATCATCATTAGTTGCTACAAATCAAGGTTCATTATATGGATTTGGTTCAAATAATTATTATCAATTAGGTATTGATTCAAATGAATCAACAACTATTTATTCATATCCTGTTAAAATAAAATGTTTTAATAGAAGAATATCATGGAAAGAAATTTCAATGGGTGCTGAACATTCATGTGCATTAACAATATATGGTGAAGTTTATGTTTGGGGATCAAATGAAGATAGTCAATGTGGATATTCACCTAATTATTCTTTTATAAAACTACCCGAAGAACTTAGATTAGAATATTCAGTTTTTTCTATGTAAATTATTGATGAAAACAAAAAATATTTCGATAATTAATTAGAAATTACTTTTTTTTTAGTTCATGTGGATATTATCATACAGCATTAATCAATGAAAATCATCGATTATTTTTATGTGGAAATAATGAAAATAAACAATTCGGACGAACAGTAACAGATCAATATATTAGTCCATTAGAAGTTTCACTACCAGAACCTGTTAAAGCTGTGGCATGCGGAAATCAATATACGGTTGTATTAACAGAAAATGGAAATGTTTATACTTGTGGTATAAAGAACGAACATAGATTTCCTTTTATTATAATTAGAATCAATATATAAAATTTCTTTTTATTTATAGGAAGAGGTGATCGTGGTCAACTTGGTCTTGGTGTTGGAGTTCCATTTGCAAAATATTTTGAATGTATTAAATTGAATTTACCAGATGATGTTATATCTATAGCTGCTGGTGAAGCTCACACAGCTATTCTTAGTTCTCAAGGTGATTTATATGTATTTGGTGATGGTAAACATGGCAAATTGAGTTATGGAGCTCATTCAAATGAATTTCAACCGTGTTCTATTGAGAAATTTAAAAGATACAATGTAACGAAAGTTGTTTGTGGTGGTTGTCTAACAGTAGTTCTTGCTCAAAGTAGATCATTTGACAATGAAGAAGATAGTGAAAGTATGTTTACTTTTTCCCATATGATAAATCATTATTTTTCTTACCATTCGTATAGATTCAGAAAACAAAATTACAAAAAGTATCTCACGTCTTAATCATCAATTAACAATGACTAAACGAACAACTGCAGATGGATTGTTTCAATACAACGAATCATTTAGAAAAAGATTTCCTTTACATTCTGAATCAAATTTGGATTCTGATAGCTCGTCTACATCAATAGAAAGTGTATTGAAGAATACAACACATTTAGGAATAAATGGAGAATTCAAACCACTACGTTCAATATTAAAATCAAGCAGTTCTTCTATAAGTAGTAAAGATTCTACAACATTAAAAACTGATGTATATGACAACATGACAGATGATTTAACAAAATCAACTAATCATATTTCATCTACTGATAAATCATATAAATATGGTACAAAATTAGATCGTAGAAATCGAAAACAGATTTCATCATCTGAAGAATCATCTACATCTACATCTACATCAGAAGAAAGTCAACAGGTAAAATCATCGGACAATAATAATATTAATACAAATACAGAATCAATTGCGAAAACGAAATTAACAAAAAATATTTCTAATAGTCAACAATCAGAATCATCAACAAGTGTTAGTCGTAGTACAACAGATACTTCTAATGAAGAAAGTCAAGCAAAATCTTTAGGAACAATTGATAATCTTCATAATAGTTTTCCTTCACATCCAATAATAAATTCATATACTGAATTAAATGAATCCCAACCTGGTTTTTTTTCAAGATTTTTCTTGGGAAAATCTTCACAAAATTTACCGCCAAATAAAAATAAGAATTCTAGAATATGTTCAATTATGTAAATTTATCAATTATTATAAACATAAAATAAACTATAATTAATACAAAAATAGCATATTCAATATTCTTTTTTCTTTCTTTCTTTTAAATAAAAATTTCTATTTATTTCAAAAATACTTTAATGAGTATTTGAATATCCGTTTGTAAATGATAAAAATAATTTTTCTTACAATTAAATATGAACGTGTTAATTTTTATTGAACAGAGATGTATTTTCTTTGTAGTCTATATTTAGTGCATAATATATCAGTATGTCATTAGATATAAAAATATTATTTTTATGTCACTAATGTTATTGTTACTTATCGCTTGTATTTATAAGATAAAAATAATCTAGTATCATTAGTTCTGTTTAATGTAATGAATAAACGACCTTTTTTTTCTGTTACATATGTAAATAGATAGTCATTTTAATACATGTTAAATTTCATATTCTTTCTTTTCAAATATTTAAATTGTTCAAACCGTCGATTGAAAATATCAAATTTGTTATTTGATTATGATAAAACTTTTTTATTAAATAATTTTCTTCATTATATATTATTATTTCTAAAAATAAATAAAAACTCACGGCTTAAAACAATACATATGGTATTTCTCATGCGAGTATAATATTAATCTTCATAGTAACATATATTCTTTAAAGAAACAAAGAAAAATACAACTATAGATGCATTTGACAGCACGTTTTTTTCGAGTATTTATTTGATACTGAAAAAAAAGAGTCTTGATGTGTAGGTTTTTTTTTCTCATACTTATCTGACTGTCTAGCAGTCTGTCTCATATGAAGAATGGATATATAATCGACATATTTGTTTCCATCACTAGGTCGAAGGTGATAAGAGAAGGCAAGAAAAAAAAAGAAGAAAAAAAAAGAGAGGAGAAAAGGAAAAAAAACAAAATAACCATCAACGAAAAAAAAAATAACATCATCATCGTTGCCGTTGTCGTACAAGTATAAGAAAAAGAAGAAAAAAAAATCCACAATGAGCCATGATCTATTTGATGATGAAGTACTTACTGCAAAATATCGTCTTCATAGACCTAACTATCCAAAAAAAGTATATGAACATATTGTTGATTATTATTATACTGGAAAAATTGTAAATGAAAAAATTCCACTAGCACTCGATGTTGGCTGTGGAAGTGGTCAGGCAACTGCAGATCTTGGTTTGTAAGTATAATAATTTCAAGAAAATAAAAATCATAGTTTTATTTTTCTAATAGATTTTGTGAACATGTTATTGGTATTGATGTTAGTCCAAATCAAATATTTCATGCAATAGAAAAAGACAATATTGAATATAAACATCATACAGCTGAAGATTTATCATTTCTTGAATCAAATTCAGTTGATTTAATTACAGCTGCTACAACATTACATTGGCTTGATATAGAAATATTTCTTGATGAAGCTAAACGTGTACTTAAGCCACATACAGGTGTACTTGCAGTATGGACATATGCATTAGGTACTTTAGACAATCCTATAGCTGATGCTATTTATCATGAATTTAGTCATGTTTTATTATTTTCTTATTGGAATATAAAACGATGGTTAGCTGATGATTATTATGAATCACTTGTACCACTTTTACCATATAAAACAACATTACGTCAATTTACAATTGAGCAGCGAACAGAAATAACACTTGGACATTTTCTTGGTTTTATTGAATCATTATCTGCTTGTCAAACATATAGAAAACAAAATGGTGAACAAGCATATCAAAATATCTTATCTACATTACGTTATAAATTAATTCAATGTTATGTTAAAACAAAACTTAGAAATTCAAATGATGAAACAGTAGATTTTGATTCAATTAAAATGATTGTTTCAAGTCCAATTCGACTTTATTTAATGAAAAAAAATCAGATGTAATTTTTAATATTTACCAACAATCATCTTATTGTACTTTCTGATGTTTTGTATATATTTGCTTATATACTTTTTCAAAGGTTATGGATCGGTGTTTCTTTTTTTTATTCTTTTAATGTTATAATGAATGATGTTAAAATAAATTTAGTGCAGATGAAGATCTAATAAAATATGCGCAGTTTAATAAAAAATATAATTTTAGTATCATCTAAAAACAAGATAAATACAATGAATCATTGGACAATTGAATAATATATCTGATGATTATAGTGAAGACTTTTTTCTTTAAGAGCTTTTGATAAGAAAGAAATGTCAGATGACTTTTTTTTTGATAAAAGATCGAGGATGTTTAATAATCTTTTCTTTTAGAAATTTAATAAATATTTAACGAAAGTGCTGAGAGAATATTTCAGAAGCATAATAAATATGCGTATGACACTGTTATTGACTATATACTGGATAATGTGTTTCTAGCATGACTTATAAAACAGGATATTTATAATGACTAATTATTAACTATCAATATGTGATATATTATTTATCTCTTTTTGTTTTATAAGTTTTATCACATGACAATAATCACATTCGTTTGTTATTATATTTTTATTTTCTAAAGGTTTTCGTTAAAGGTTAAACCAAAAGTATATTTTTTTGTATATCAAATGTCATGTGATACTATTTTTCATTAGTATCATTAAAAAAATAAATATTCTATGAATTTTACATAAGATATTTTATTATGAACACTCTATTCTATTAAAATTTAATTAATTGAAATTTTTATCTTGAATAGAATCTCTATCGATCTTAATTTATAAATAACAAGATTTACAATAAATAGTATAGATGAGTTGTGACAGCTGCTTAAAAAGATAAAGATATCTGTCATACTCGAAGACATACGTATTTTTCTTATAATAAATATAAATTTTCAAGGGAAAAAAGATATAAAATGAATTATCGATGAAACGGTTATTAACGAGGACATTTCTATAGATAGATACCTTATGTCAAGATCATAGAGTCACTTTAATTGGATTATGTCTATTATAATGACAGTTTTTTTGCTTGATGACTTCCGGCGGGGTAAAATTTAAAAATATATGATTTGTAACTAGAGGATATAAATAATGTCAGAGTTTGTATTACCAAAAGATTTAATATATTTAATTAAAGATATCATTCTATGCATGGTTTTGACTAGAATTAATTATACCAATGAACGTTAGATGATACGTTCTGGTACTTATAATCTGAATTTCTAGGTTAAAAATTATCTGTTCTTTTTCAATGAATGAACTTTTTTTGTACTTGAGATTAGAATTAGTTATCTATTAGTGTTTGACAAAAATATACAATGTTTAAATCATTTGCAGGATTTTTTGAGTACTTTTGTAAGAGAATAAATTGAATATTTTGTCTCATTCATAGATAATCTAAGATTCATGTCTGAAATATATAATTTAATGATATCTCCTACTGTTTTTCTTCAATGCTAACATAAAAAATATCTCATTTAGAGAGGAACACTACTTCCGTTTATCAGTATAGTATTATTGAATATACATAACGTTAAATTTTTTTAATTAATATATTTGAAGTTAATTTCTATTTTAAAAGTACAGCACTATTCTCACCGTTATTCAAATGTCTTTATTGAGTTTTCTATTATAATAGAAAGTTTTTTTTTGTTTATATTTTCTTCAGAAAATTTGTAGACTAAAGTCAGCGATACATTAGAAAACCTACTTTTAATGGTTGATTTTTCTATTCTGTTAGTACTCGCTGTTTTCTTGTATTTCTGTTCTTTTGATATTCAATATTGATTTCTCTCTAACTATCAATCAATCAATTTGATTTATGAGTGAAAAGCCTTAAATACAATTAACTTTGATTAACAGCTACTATTATCACTGTATATGGATCGTAACATCATATATCATACAAAGGACGTACCTTACATATTATAAATAGATATTCATTCTTTTTCTTTCTTACCCACATATACATATATTACCACGTGTAGTTATTTCTCTCTATTGTTATCTCTTGTTTTTACCCTATATTTTTTCTCTTCTGTATGTGATTACTGAAGTATTTCCTCTAAATATTAAGATATATCTTGAAATATTCCAACTTATAAAATGTGTAATAGAAATATCCATTGTTTCATGTGTGAAGAGCGTCAATTAAGTTTAATAAATAGTTTATTAGTATCAGTATATCTGACTTGTTATACTTCGATTCACATTATCTGAACGTGGTGGAAATATTTATGAACACAATGGATATTAGTATATTTTTCTAAAGTAGAGATTTATGTTGGAAAAACATACCTGCTCAAGTATATTAAACTTATTTGATAACTAATTAACTTTTTTTCTCATTTTGACTGTATGAAACAATATTATTTTATGAATAATTTGTTTTATCCTGTGAAAAATACTCCCATATTTAAGTGTCAATTAATCGTATTTTGTGTGACTTTTTACATTTAATAACTATATAGCTGAGAGAAGTAAGAAAATATTCTTTTTTATGGACCTAATAGAAGATCCGGAGTCTTCTAATGTGTTCTTGGCTTTACAGATAATACATAATGTGTTTTGTATATTAAATTCAGTTGTTATTTTGTGTACTCGAGCAATAGAATTAAATATAGACCAAATTATACAGAAAAAATCTACTAAAAATTTCAAATTCCATCTATTCTATGTTCACTATATAAATATATTATCAAATATTAGCTAATCATGAAGTTATACTCATGCTTATGATTAGTTTTTTATCGGTAACAATTGATCTTTCACTAGCACTTCATGATTTTCATGCAATACTCTGTTTTTTAAACAAGAATTTAATTTACTCACTTCATATGATATATTAGTACATAATGTATTACACTGTATATTAATAATAATATTTAGTATGACTTTATCAATTCAGTTTATTAGAAAAACTAACAACGAATAGTTGTGCAACGATGATTAATACTCCATTATTTTTATTTAACAGTTCTATTTAAAATCATTTGTATATCTTCCGTTACTTAGTCATGCGCACAAAATACTTAAAAAATTCATTTGTTGTTTAATAGGGATTTTCAACAAAAGTACATATTATTCATGATTAAGAAATATTATACTTATAAATGTAAATAGAGTAAGATGTGCTGTTCTTTTTGCCCTTAAGTATCTATATGTAAAAGATATAATATGAAAAAATAGAATATTGATCACGATGAGTTGTTAGAACAAGAAAGGTTATGTTAGACATGAAATCTTTACTGTTCGAGATAAAAAGATGTTTTTATCAGGTGCATTTGAATTAATACTATATATAAAGCTGATAGTCTCTGGAGTTTTCTACGGACAACTGAGTCACAATGGTTCGTACTTATTTTAGTTCGCTTAAAAATTTATGAAATTTTGTGAATGAATTCATAATAAGTTTTAATTTCGAATACACATCTATCATGATCAGTCAAGATTTAAAGTCTTACTTCTAAACTTCAGCTAATACTTACCATTGTATTCAAACGAGAAAGATATTCTGCTCACGCTTGATGTGAAGTTCTAATCTCCATAAAAACTCCCTCTTTTATTAATAATAGATACATTTGTTCATCTCTCTGCATTCACTGTCGTTCTATTCAATATTCAGTAATGTATTATGTATGTATAGACATGCGATTCTTAATACGGATTATAAAGTAAATTTGAATCTAAGCCGAAGTTTGATATTCTTGTCAGTACTTTTTATAATTCTTAATACATAAAAATATGTCTACACGCTTGTTTATATTTCAAACCCTGCTTTGTAATTCTTATTTTTAGAATTATTCCTTTGATCTTTTCCTTAAAAGGAAAAACGATTCAATGCTTTTCAATGTATCAAAATAACTGGAAACTATAACAATATATTTGTTAATTAGAAAAATCATTAAGTATATTTGGACTTCATCATATAGAACTTTGCAGAAGACTAACTCTCAAATGAACATCCATCAAACTGTTAATCTTATGGGATTGTAATTTTCTTTTCATACATGTTTGTTTAGTTTACGTGATGTGTCAAATAATAGACTAGGAAACGATAGTCATTTTTTAAACGAAATGTAAAAATAATTTTATAGATGAACATAGTACATGCATTTTTTTTCAATTTTTCTGTTATATTTTTTCTTTAATGGTCTATTGAAGAACTGTCACATTATTTCACAAAATTTTGAGTACAAGAAAGAAATTTCGGGTCATAGATTTGTTTTTATTAAAAGTAAAAATACAGAACAGTTAATCATTTATGAAAAGATAAATAAATTCAACAAACATGTCTTAAATATTATATTTTACACAATTTTGAAAATAGACAATGAAAACACTAAATAATCAGTATATGTCATTTTGACATTTTCAATTAAATAAATATTTTATGTTAAATATTTAAAGAATGAAAAAAATGAAACCAAAATTAAGAAATATAATTGATAATGACTGTTAAATTTTGTATTGAAAAAAAAATTTCAGATTAAACATTTTCCTGTAGATTATCATACAACGAAAATAGGATCTTTTTTCTCAACTTGAAACATATATGATAAAACAATTTTATTGTTATTGATATTTGTACCTATTTATTTACTCTTAGATTATTTGTCAAAGTTGTTTATGTAAAATATAGGATTGCTTTTATGTTGAATTAGATTGTATTATATCTCTAATAAAAGTCATACTTACAATAAGAATTACACAACAATATTAGCAGGTTATTAACTTATCTTTTATCCAAATGTCTTCACAGCTGAAGTATTTTATTCTAATAATAAAATTGTCGATTTTTGGATTCATCTAACTTATACGATCAGATCAAGTTCGCTACTCAAATGTGCTAATCATAACACTGCCACAGATATTACTTCACAAGCAATAGCTAATATATTAATGAGATAAATAATTATATTAAATAAAATTATTTTTAGATATTTATAGGATGAACAAGCGCGAAGAGGATATCATTGATTAAGAATATTGATTAATAATATTGATTAAGAATAAAAAAAAGAGAAGAATTATTTCTAGCAATATCAAATACTTATTTCATCAGAATCAACATGTCACACATCAATGTTTGGTTCATTAGAAATTAAATATAATTTTCAACATTAGCTTAATCTTCATTCATTAGCTCAAGCAGTTCGATTAGGAGTTTTTTTTAAATTAATGATGGAGGATTTGAATATGCTCATGCTCATCATTCATATATTTCATCATTTGTTCAAAGAATTTTTCGTTGTTTTAAACATATTGATCATTATCATTCACTCACTTATTTTATAATAAGTCATCATCCATTACCACATGAACATAGGAGCAGCCAGCCAGGCAAGTACTTATGAAAGAACCAGATCAGGCTGGATTTTTGAATTTCAGTCTGACCGATTACTATATGTTAATAATTTTATACATAAACTGTTTTCTTTCATCTGAGTAATACGTACAAGAGGAAAACAAAGTTGAGTAATTATTTAGTCCGACATGAAAAAGGACTGCCTATGTAATGATATAAATAGGAATAAGGAAAACAATTGGTAGCACATACTGAAAAGGCTAACTAATAGTACAGTTATCATAAACTGTATGCATATGAAAGTGCATTTATTAAAGTAATTCTCCAAGAGAATCGAATCGCCACGAGTGTGTTAAATATTCATTTTCATGCTTTGTTAACAGGTGGTCGAAGCTATTTAAGTATGAATCACGCTTGTTATATTTGTGAAAACATATGAAAACTGAAAAAATATAGCATTTTCAAATAGACCCATGCAGTTGGATGGGATACAGTGTCTGAAAATGGCTTAGTAACGGATGAACGCAGCAAGAATACAAATAAAAAGTGTCTTTTACCATTTGCCAACCTCTTATTTGGGGCCCAATTGATCAAAGTTTTCTTACACTACCAAGTATCCCTAACTCACATAAAATGAATTAAATAAATATAGAATCGAATGTGTTTACCCCCTCCTTGATCAGTATCAGCCGTTGGAAGAAAATCAATATTTTTATTTTCTTTTTCACGAATCTAAAAGAATTTATTCATTTATTTATGCGAATTAAAAAAGCATAACGAACTTCTTTTTCGAGTCTTGTAACTATTTCTTTCATTTCATTATTCTCTTTTTGACATTGTTGTAAATTCTCATTGATTTTCTCTATAAAATTGAATTATCGAATGAATGAAATTCATCAAAAAGATAATATTTATTAATCCATTGTGATTTTGTTCAGTTTCACATGGAAGTGAATATCCATCAACTATGACAATATAATTAAAATTTTAAAACAAAAAAAGACAAAATCTTACTATCTTTAAAACAAAAATGGATAAAACAGGTATTAGAGTCTAATTGAAATAAACCATATTCATTTTTATGTACATGTAATTTAAAAAGATCATTTATTCGTCCAATTCGATATACAACATTTCTGTTTTCCGAGTGCTTTCTCAGCTTTCGACAGGGATCGATCGACTGTCGGTTTCAGCGACATTTTGCTAGTCTAAGTAAACCCCGAGTACTTAAACTATCTACGATCTCAAGTTGTTGTCCCTCCACGTAGATTTTCATCTCTGGGCGTACAAACTGCGAGTAGAAAATTTGTACAACCGATTTTTCAATGTTAATCGGTTGTTTTCATTTTAATGCATATTCTGCAATATTTTTACATATTCTGTTTTCCTCCTTTTCTTTATATTCAACCATCGCGCGCAGAGATTTCATTATCGAAGCACTTATCAGCACATTCAGATCATCTGCAAAGATGTGACCTGAGTGTATCGATGTATATAATGATCCGTTAATGCTGCACTATAAGACAAATGACGGCGAAAAGCATATATTATCAGTAATGATACCTATAAAAAAATTTGGCAATTTAACAAATCAATATTTTGTTTTCTCTTACGTTTCCAAAAAGATCAATATTACCATTAGCCGAATCATTTATATCCCATTAAGAAAATAAAGAGAGAACTGCTGCAAAGATCATTTTAAACTAATATTGTTATTTCAGTCAGAAATAAAAGAGGGGGATTCGAGCATTCGTGTTCAAACTGCACACATCATCAGAAATGGCATTGTGAACTTTATCTCTTGAGGGTGTGGGTGTGGGTGTGGGTGGGCGGTATCCATATCTTAATGAGCTCCACATCCACACCATCTATTCTGTGCTTACTTTATAAGTATTTATCATCAAAGATTAGCTAATCATGGGGTCATAGTCATGCTCAGTGACGGCGGAGCGTGGAGGCTCAAGCCTCACTTAGTTTTTAGCCCTTGAGGCTCGGTCTCACTTATTTTCGGATTGAATATTATCTTTTATTATTAGAATTTGTTATGTTCGGCATCTAACATAACCAAATATATATTCTGACATATCTACCTTTTAATGCGGTTCACCTATTTTTTCTGTTTTTCTTTCTTCTATTCTTTTATCGCATAGATATCACATACAGCTTATATATATATCATGTATGCTCTTCTTTTCTTTTACTTGGATATTTTCCTTGTCTATATGGTATTCAGGTATTTTTCCTCTTCTCTGACACGTTTTCTTGTCCGCATGTTTGATTTTTCCTCATTTCGTCTGTATATGTTTTATTCCCAAAACATTTGGTTTTTTCAAGCGCACATACATATATATATTATTACGGCAATAAAGAAGTAGCTTAGTAGTGATCGAAATGATTTAAATCCTCTTCACAGTGTATTTAATGGCTGAAAAACGTCCAAACATTCACCCATTTTTGCTTTTGACACATATACAAAGAAAAGTCTCTGTTCAACTTTCGCATCGAAGAACGAACAGAGAAAGTTATTTTTTGGTACGTTCTGATTTGTTTTATTTTCACGATGACCGTTGTAGTTTTTACTGAGGTCTAATAAAAAGAAGACTTATATTTTGCTTCATGTTTTAATAAAAGTTCACAGTAGAAAAAAATATTGTGACCCTCACTTATATTAAGGACGCTCTGCCGCTCCTGGAAAGATCATTATGTATATTTGAACTTCATTATATAGAAATTTTCAGAAGACAAACTGTTAATCTTATGGGACTGTAATTTTCTTTTTATACATGTTTGTTTAGTTTACGTGATGTATCAAACAATAGACTAGAAAAGATAGTCATTTTTTAAACGAAATGTAAAAATAATTTTATAGATTAACATAGTACATGCATTTTTTTATTAATTAAAAAATAAAGAAGTACACAGAAGAATACATTTTATACTCATATTCAACAAAAAAAAAAGAAATTAATTAAATAGAATGAAGAAAAATTGTATTAAAAAGCATTATTCATGGTTGAATCAATAATTGTTGTTTCATTCAGATGTTTAGATGGAAGAAATTTTCGAAGTACAACTTTACATTGACCATTAGCAACTATTTTTGGTACAACACCTTGTTTATTTGTCATTAATTCAATCATTTTTGTATATGCTAATTTTTCTGCTTGTTGTTTTGATTGATGTATACCATTTGATAAGATTATTTTTGAATTAAGCATAAGTCGATGAAACCAAATAGGTTGATTTTCTAATGTTTTTAATTGTTCATGACTTGTAAGAAATAAAGGTTTTGTAATTAATGACTGAATGGATTCAACATCGTTTGTTTTTGAAATATTTGAATTCATAAGACAATCACGTAATTGAGAAACAAGAATAATATCAGCCATTAATGGATGAGATTCACTATTAATTTATAAAAAAAAGATGAAAATATCAATTTATAGAAATAAAATTTTACCTTTCACAATCACTTGTATCCGAAAGAAGATCTGCCCATTTCGCTTGTTCTTCAAAATCTGTTTTATCACATTTTGAAGCTAAATAAAGAAAATATGTATTTTTACAAAGTAAATCTAACACTTACTATTAGTATTTAAACTATGCTCTTTGTTTTGGCTTTGGCTTATATCTAAAATAAAATAATGTTAGCAAAACAAAATCATTTAATTTCGAAAATATTTAACCCCATGAGTAATCATTTTCAGTTTGTGAATGAGGAAGTTTAGCCAATGATGTATCATTTTCAGCTAATAATTTTGCTGTTTCATCAGTTTTGATTTCTTTAAAAAAACAATAATTAATCAATAAATGATTGTAATTAAATAGTGAAATATTTACTGTTGATTGGTGTTGACAAAGGTGAATATCGATGTCGTGGATATTCGTCTCCTCGTGAGAGAAAGTAATCGCTTGGTTTACCAAATAATGCTAGAAAGAAAAATTACTCGTAATAAATTTAGTTATAAATAAATAGACAAACCTGGCCGACGGATTACACCCGAACTACTTGATGATGAATTTCGACGACGACGTTGTGGATATCGTGATTGTACATTTGTTTGTGGAACAAGAGCTGCATTTGGCACATTACTATAATAATTATCATGTAATGGTGTTTTTGAATGTTTATTAAACATTAATCGAGCAGAATTTCTTGGTGGTGATGGTGATGATTTAACTGAATTACCAAGTTGTTGTATTTTACAATCAGTTGAACACGATGATGAATCTGATGATATTTCTAAATAAATTTATTTTTATGTATATTCGAAAAAATCATATGAAGAAAAACACGAACGTTGATGAAAGGCAATATCTTCTATATGCATTTGAACAGCTATTTGTGTAGTTTGTGCCCATGCTTGAATACGTTTAACAACAAAATTACGTACTGCTTCATCATAATGTCTAGAATAACAAAATCAAATTCATATATATTCATTGTTTGTAACAGATATGACTTACGAAATCACCCAAGTAACTTTTTCAAATGGATCTTTTGGACCATGTGTTTGTAAATCAATAATACATGAACTAAATTGTCTTAAATCATTCAAACGTTTATCCTATAAAATATTCGAAATTTTATTAAGAATATAAAAAAGATAAAAAAAAATTGTACTTGAAAACCACAAAATTCTCGACGAATATCGAAATCATCCGAATCTGAACGAATATGTGTTGTAATAATTGTAGTCTTTAAAAATAAAAATAATTTATATATAAAACAAAGAAAATATATTTCTAAGTCAATATTTTACTTCACTCATTGTCTTTGAATGTATGAAGATATTCGACTATATGAATATTTAGTCGTACATCGATATATAAAGATATAAGATTATATTATATATTTTCTTCTTAAAGAATTACGTCCGATTGAAATGTTGGAAAGAACGAAAGAAAATTTTTCTCTGATACATGTTCAAGTTAGATAAATTTATTTTATATGATATGGTACTATTTATCTTTAGAATCATGTTTCTTTTTTTTCTAAATATAACTACTCACGTACATGATAAATTGCTTCCTCTTTTTTTTTTAAATTTTAATAGTGATGAGTCATCACGTAGATAAAATCAATGTAAAAAAAATCAGTACGATCAAAGTACGAATATATATCATCTATATAGAAATGCAATGACCTGTATTCTACATACTATATTTTTATTTAACTATTTCTATGTTGGAATATTTAGCAAAAAAATCGAAATAAACTTGTGTAAATAGTAGAAAAAAACTTGTTCGTTCTATAAAATATCAATTAAGATATTTTTTAATATCTATCTTATTACTCATTTTCTGACGTTATATACTTGAATGTCACGACTCGAAGCTTCTACGCGTGATATCACATAAACAACGTGAAAGACACATGCCTATATAAACAGTAATAACAATGTACAGGTGCACTATTATAATTTTTTCGCGTGTTTAGTGCATATCAGAAGTGGAAATTCGTTGAAAATGTAAGTATTAGGTTAAATCTTTTTTTTTAGGATTTGAATATATCTTCATTTAGGGATAGACTTCTTCGACCATGGACATCGAAATATCCAGAATATTACTATGAAGATCTAAGAAGATTTCAGCCTCGACATTATTATGAACAACCCGTTATGCCTTATACACATAGAGATAGACGTCATAGACATCGACATCGTATGTTAATAAGAAAAATAAATTAATACATAAAAAAATATTTCTTTTCTTTTATAAATATAAAGATGGTCTTGACCAATCAATGCGTTCAACAGTTACTAAAGAAATGTTAGAGTTACATAATCGTCATCGTGCACGTCATTGTGCAAGACCATTGACTATAAGTCAAAGATTAAATAGAATTGCACAGGATTATGCTGAACATTTAGCAGCTACATCTAAATTTGAACATAGTGGAACTAAATTTGAAGGTCAACATATGGGAGAAAATCTTTATATGAATTGGATATCTGATGGTCATGTTACAGTTAGTACAAAAGCAGCAGTAAAATTTTGGTATGATGAAATAGCTCTACATGATTTTGATCGTCCAACATTTTCAAAAGAAACCGGTCATTTTACACAAATGGTATGGAAAGATAGTAGAAAAATGGGTGTTGGAGTAGCTCTATCACCTGATAAACGAGAAGTTTATTTTGTAACAACCTATTTTCCTGGAGGAAATATTATTGGCCCTGGAACATTTGAGAAAAATGTATTACCACCTAATTGTTAAATAAATATATACTTCTAAACTAAAATGTGCATTTCATAGGCGAATAAACATTCTTTTGATTTTTTTTCATTGTTTTTATGCAAATGTTTTATCATTTTCTTTTTCAAATAAATTTTATTGCTCAGTGAAAATGAAAGAAATAACCAACATCTTCTTTTCGTTGCTTTTATATATAAATAATTAGATAATATAACTAGAATTAGATTTATAAAAGAGATGGTTTCATATTAAATATAGGATTTAATATATTGTTCATATATATTAGTCTGAAACTTAGTATGACATAATTTATAATAGTTTACTATGAAAGTATTGGGAAATATTGACAAACTTAAAAAACTATCAAATAATAACAATATATTTCGTTGGTGTTCTTCTCTATCAATTAATATGTTGACTTGTAATTGAGAATATATAAGTAAAGTCAGAAAAGTATGAAGAAATACGAAGTACCTTTTCTTGTTTTCTGTGATATTACTAAAGCGTGAAAAAAGACTAAAAAAGCAATTAATATATAATAGATATGTTATTTATCATATCGATACATTTCATATTCTTGAATCATATGGCGTCATATTTAATTATTTGCTCTTCAGTAGATTTTGAGAGAAAATATATTTTTAAATTGTTAATTTCTAGTCAAAATTTCAGTTTTAAATAATCGGTGCGCTGGAAATATAATCACCTGCTTCTACTATAACTTATTTTCTCAGATTAAATATCAAGGGAATAGATGATTTCATTATAATAAATATTTCTCTCTATGTATGAAATTCTGAATGAATGATAAGTCTTAATTCATTTGTTTTCTATAGTTACAGAAAATGAATGAAGCAAGAATATAAGTGCACGCATAGTTTATTTATGTCGAAACAATTTTATTCTGTTTACGAACCTTTTACTATAAATAAAACGTATGAAAAGTAAAGTTCGTTATATTTCAAATTATTAAATATAAATAAAATGAAAATTACTTATACTCTCACACCTTTTGTTTGCTTATATATTTACATAATGTTAAAAGTACATTCTTATGTTCTACCAAAATGTTTTTTTTAACTATTACGTAAAGCTTTTTTTTCAAACAACATGTTAAAAATAAAAAAAACTTATACTAAATGACTTTGCTTTTCGATTATGTCTTATCGTTCGTTTCATCAAAGTTGTCCATGTTTTTTTTTCCTTTCATCTTTACTTGATTTGTTGATTATATAATCATAATGCACGACACGATCAGTAAGGAGGCAAATATACCTTATACTCTCTCTCTCTCTTTCTCTCGATTAAACATAGTATATAAAAGGACCACACTTTTCTTGTTATTTTCTTATATATACATCATTTATAAAACTTTATTATCGACAAATTTCTACTAACATGGCAGCAGATTCAGATCGTACTAAAGATCAAGTTTGTTAAAAATATTTTCTTATTTATTTATTTATATATACATTTTAATTATTATTTAATTAGGAACATATTTTTAAATTAATAAAAGATATTCAATTTGCTATGTTGACAACAACAGATGAAGATGGCAGCCTTCGCTCACGTCCTATGGCATACAAACAAGGTGACAGTGATTCAAAGACTGAACTTTGGTTAGTTAAATATTTTTACTCTTATTCAAGAAATTCTTTTTCCTTATTTTAGGTTTTTTACCCGAACAGATTCATCAAAAGTTCCTGAAATCAAAAAACACTCACAAATCAATGTATCATTTAGTAATCCATCACATCAATCATATGTTAGCATAAGTGGTCATGGTGAAATTGTTAAAGACAAAACAAAAGCTAAAGAATTATGGAATCCATATTTAAAAGCTTGGTTAGTTTCCAGTTAAAATAATATTTCTCTTTATTATTTATTGTTTTTTTAATTTTAGGTTTCCACAAGAACTTGAAGATCCTAATTTAAGTTTACTTAAAGTAACCATTGAAGGAGCTGAATATTGGGATTCAGCAGCATCACTCATGGTTCGAGCTGTTGGTTATGTTAAAGCTGCATTCGGTGATGGATCAACACTTGAAGGTGAAAATAAAAAAGTTCATTATCCATAAACAATAAGATAACTAACATGACAACAACAAAAAGAAGCATTCGATGATCATTTCTTCAGTGTAGCTTTTTATTTTTTATGTTATAGATTTAGATAGTTGTTTCTATTTTTCAAGATTATGTAAATCTAATTTACATGTTTGAAATAAAAACTCCGAAAAAAGAAAAAAAAAATAGAATTTTTATAAAAAATTTGCTCAACACAATTGTCAGAATGATTAATATTTTTATTATTTATGACTGTTAATGATTATGAATCAGAACTATTAGTTATAGTTTTTGAAAATAATCATTTAATTAAGAATTACAATCACATCAACACATCCGTATGTGTTTTCTTTCAAATGAAAATGCTTCTATGATTTGAATACTTGTTTTTTTCCGATACCATTGGTTTGCAATCAGCGTGATGATGTTTATAGTTGATTGAATCATATCAAGAATGTATGATAACAAAATGTCTGGTTTCTGTTTCTTGTATACATCTATATTTATTATTTATTAAATCAATATGAAATCTATGTTTGTGTATATCGAATACTAAATATAACTATAGTATAAGTATATAATTGATCTAGTTTAATTTATATAATAATGATCACTAGAATAACTAGTTGTCGAACAATATAATTCATACATTTCACTATTATTCTGTATTTCCAAGGAGTCTTGACAACACAAGCAAAGACGCTGCATTAGATTTCTTTATACGCAAAACTAGCTGATATAGAATGAATATTTATACTATCATACAATAAGTAAACATATTTAATACTTTTATTTCGTCTTATTATTATCGTCTTTATCGTTAATCGAAATAGTAACATCTCATAAACAACGTCGATCTTTTATTAAACTGATATTAAAATGAATTTTTAGGGTGTGGGGTAAAGAAAAGATCAATTTATATTCACACTTAACGAACAAACTTTATTTTTACAAAACTAATCCACTCATAATTTAGTTATATTTCTATTTGAATAAAATGAAATCTATTGTATGTTCAAATTAGATTCGAACCATTTTTCATCGAGCTTCCCAGCAAACATATACATTGTGTACAATTCATACGATTCTTTTCACTTTATTATAATGCCAACGTATAATTCAGCATTCAATAAAAGAAATTCTATATAATCTCACAGTTTCTCAGTTAACAAAAATACTCATTAATTCCAAACCAAACGCTTGTTCCTGAAACAAAATATTAAATAAATATTTCTAACGAACAGCTGGGAAGGTCTCCACCCCTCAACCATTTATGCATCCAGAGATATTCCAACCTCAACACACAATCGCACTTCACGTCGACAGATTTTATTCCAACAAAACACATATTAAATAGTATTTATGTTACGAATATTCTTCTTTCCACCGACACGTTCTCACGGCCATTAATTAATTCAGTTAATAAACAGAATATCGATCGACGACTACTGATAATATATGTCCCTTTTCAAACAATGAGATTCAATTATATATAATTTCATAGTATACTATAACTTACCGTCAACTATTATGAATATCATCATAAAACATGCGCCACCTAAAAAGCAGCACATGTCAATAAAAAACCTATCCCAATAATATCCTTAATATACAAATTGGGCATAAAATAAAACAGTCTTATTTATATTTAGTTACGATAATAAAAAAAACAAAGAAACTCATCCACAAATTAATTAATAGTTTTCTACTAGTGATCCATATATCGTTGATATCAACATTCACAACTTTCCCACTCTATTGTTCCGTTGAATGAACTCATCGATTTTATCCCGGAGTTTCTTTGCGATTTGATTGTCCGCGAGATCTAATGTGGTAAGGTTCTAAATAGAAAAGTGCAGATAGACATATGAAATAGATGCGAAAGAAATGATACTCACTGTATTATTTCGTAATGCATTTGTCAGATGCTGTGCTCCAACATCACCGATTGAATTGTTACGGAGATCTAATGTAGTAAGTGTCTGGAAGAAAAAGTGCAGATGGATATATGAAATAGATGTCGAAAAGAATGATATTTACCTTATTCTCTCGTAACGCATTTCCTAGATGCTGTGCTCCAACAGCTCCGATTCCGTTGCTAAAGAGATATAATTTGGTAAGTGTCTACACGAAAAAGTGTAGGTGAATAGTTGAGATAGATGAGGAAGAGAATGATATTTACCTTATTATTTCGTAATGCATCTGCCAAATGCTGTACTCCAACATCTCCGATTTGACTGCACGAGAGATTTAATGTATTAAGTGTCTGTGCAAAAAAGTGCAGATGAATATATGCAGGGGCGCAGCAACTAGGGGGCGCGTGGGGCTTAACGTCTCCCCGCTTTGAGAAATTTTTTGTTTTTTTGCTCGAAAAAGTTTAAAAAATAAAGCAAAATGTTTTTGCTAAAGTTAAACAAAATTTTGTGCTGCGCTCCCCCCACCCTCCCCTGCCCCCGACACCTCGCTACGCCCCTGAATATATGAAATAGATGAGGAAGAGAATGATAGTTACCTTATTATTTCGTAGTGCATCTGCTAGATGCTGTGCTCCAGCATATTCGATTTGATTATTAGAAAGATGTAATGAAGTAAGTGTCTGCATGAAAAAGTGCAAATGGATATATGAAATAGATGAGACAGATAATGATATTTACCTTATTATTTCGTAATGTATCGGCTAGATGCTGCGCTCCAACATCTCCAATTTGATTGCTCGACAGATTTAATGTGATAATTGTCTACACGAAAAAATGTAGATAAATAGATAAGATAGATGTGGAAGAGAATGGCATTTACCTTATTATTTCTTAATGCCTCTGCTAGATGCTGCGCTCCAACATGTTTGATATGATTGCGAAAGAGATTTAATGTGGTAAGTGTCTGCACGAAGAAGTGCAGATGAATAGATAGGACAGATAATAATATTTACTTTATTATTTCGTAATGCATCTGCTAAATGCTGTGCTCCAGCATCTCC
>CAJNOI010000010.1:145846-253162 GCA_905250115.1 Adineta steineri | reverse complement strand
GATGAAATAGATGAGGAAGAGAATGATATTTACCTTATTATTTCGTAGTGCATCTGCTAGATGCTGTGCTCCGATATGTCCAATTCGATCGTAGCCGAGATTTAATTCGGTAAATGTCTGTATTAAGTAGTACATATGAGTATATTAAATAGATAAATAGGAGCGGGGATTTCCTGTATTGATTTATGAGACGTTAGTCAAATCTTGTGAAGAAGGATGAGGATAGAAAAGTGGGGTATATCTCTTTTTGCAAATCTCCACTTCCGAAAGTTGAAACATTAAAGAAAATATTATGGGAGAGAAGGAATCAATCGGGTCACTACAGATGAAGTTTATGATCAGATATTGGTCGACATATCCAGCTGTTCTTCCTGAAAGTTCAGTAATATTCGATTAATCAAGTGGGATCAGAGAAGCTACTATCATGTTATACGTCAACGAATTGTTCTGTATTTTTATTGAAAATTGAGATAGTATAATACAGATGTTGAATCTAGTAGATTAGTAAACAAGGTTGCAGTTAAATGTTTCGCTATAAGAAGAGCATTTAAAATTTTGTAGTTCTTCATTAAGTTTTGCCGCATATCTGTAACAGGTTATCTCATCTCTGTTTTTGATGATTATTTGCTCGTAGAGAGATGTACATATGATCCGCAAAATTGAACAATTAACAAAATTGTAGGAATTAAAGAGACAGAAACAGGTAGAATCAAAACTTTCTGAGAAAGCTTATGGGTTCGAAACAAAATTTAAGAAGTTTTAAAAAATGTAGTAGTTGTAGTAACTCAAGAAATTCAACTGGCTTCACATTGTTCGTTGTGGTTATTGTGTTCCTGCAGGCATGCGGACATTGTTTGTTGTGCCTACAGGTTTAAGCTAACAGAAATCGATGTGATTCTATTCCTCAAGTTCCTATCAGATTTTGCTGGATGATCGGATCTTATAATGCATCGTAAGAAACGTCATAAGTTCTATTGATCTGAGGTCATCAGCTTCTCACTCTCATCTACTTTCTCATCGTATCAGTGCCTCCTGAATTTCTTCAGCTCTTTGAGTATTAAGATGGTATAAGTCTAAGTTATTACTGTCTCTTATATTTCTTGCATTTTTTCGATTTTCCTTCGATAGCCAGTTTTTAGATCACGGTACTGCTGTGCGTAGATCTATGAATGTTTAAGATTTATATGTATAATCTTTAAGTGTTATCATATTTCTTTATTCTGGCATTTACTGCTAATTAAATCGAAGTATAGCCTGTGTGAAGTAATATGTATTCATATGAAATGAGAAAACTAGTAATATGTAATATAATAATAGAGCTCTTCTGACTACAAAGCCAATCAGGTAAAGGATAATTGATTTATTTCTCCTACAACTCCTGTGACGTCTTTAGTCTCTACTAAAAAGCCGATTTCAACATGAAAGATCAGGTAAAAGAACTGTCTTCCATCCTTTCTCTTCTAAATATTGTACATGGATGAGTAAAAACAGTGTGGGAGCAGTAGTATATTTAGAAAAGAAAAGAAAACATTATTATTTAGTATATTTTCATATTTCGTTCCTATTACTTCAGTGCTATATATAAACTGTTTGACGAGATTAATACTTGATGAATTAATATGCTTCGTCATTATTTTATTCACGCATTTCCTCAGAGATATAGATTGTCGGAATAGGAAATAATTCGAAGATAGCAGAAAGATAGATAATCATGATTAAAAAGAAGTTTACTTGGTATCGATGGTAACTGTCGAGGATTGCATTGAATCGTTGACACACATTTTGCATTGAGCAGAACATTGTAAAATCAGTCTGATGATCCAGAATGCGGTAGACAAGTTCTACCGGTAATGTAAGAAAAGTAACAGGCATTTTGTTCGGCTTGGTTAAAATTGTTTTGACGGCCTTGCGTAGCGTTTTATATCGGTAGAATGAAGTCTATTGTTGTTTTGTTTCTTTCGTTTTACATGAGTATATATTTGTGATATGCTATCAATTTCTCAAAGTGATCAAATTACTTATTTGAAGAAAGAGAATGCAAAATAATGACGGCAAAGACTACACTGAGATAAGAAATAGAATTTATATATTTTTTGGTTAAGCTCTAGTGAAAAGGACATGGATGTTCTACTTTATCCATCTGAAACCTACCCACACCCTGTTCTATTGTGATTGTCATATATTCTAGTAGTCGGTCAAGACTATTATATATCATCGGACTCAACAATTTGTTCACCAATCCAATATTGTTTCTTTCGAAAAATGTTCAGCGAATTCAAAGATGAGCGTTAGTATAAGTCATATGAATAAAATCTCTCTTTTTTTACAAATATTTTTAATAAAATAAGATTCTGGAAAAACAACAACATTTCGTATACTTATTAGTGATGAAACAGCAATACAAGGTACTACTTATATTGATGGACAAAATGTTAATTTTCGTTTAAGACCATTATGTATAGTATGGATTTTTTAACTGTTCAAGATGGTTTCTATTTATAAGCACGTATACATTCCATTGTGCAAACAATTAGTTCATTATTCTTACTTTGGTAACATCACATTCTATATATGATCCAAATGCAAGAAATATTTCTTAATGCAACTTAAAACTAAATTAATAAATATTTCAACAATTCATTCAATGGATGAATTGTATAAAAGATCAAATTAATTTTCGTAGATTTTTCTTTTTTTCCATAATGAACGTGTATGTAATCGTATCATGTTTAATAGTCAATTAGCTTGTTTAGGTACGATTCAACATTTAAAAACTAAATTTGGTCAAGGTTATACAATTGAAAATGTTGACGCATTTTTATTAACACAAACACAATCTATTCTTATATTTCAAATAGAAAAAAGTATATCTACTGAGCTATTTGAAATAGTATAATCATTATTAATAATTAAAAACAATTATCCTTGTACATATAAATATGATTAAAATCTAAACGATCTGACAAGAAAAATATTCATGTAATACTGTCCGAGCAACAGACGCTTTCATTTCAACGATCGTCAATCGATCGATCAATCAATCAATGATCAACAATGAGAATGATGGCATTGGGCATTTTGCACATGATATGGCCCATTAGTCTTATATGTCAACTGACATCCATTCATATTATGACATAACATACAATTGATGAAGTCTTCTTGTGTTTTGTTCCTGTTGCATATATATATATACAGATAGACAAAAGGTCTCCACTCTATATAGTAAATGTATATATGTTTAGCTTGGTAATAATTTGTTAAAGAAATGACATTTATTACTTTATATAATTATATATGAGAATGATCTCGATAATTTAATCTTCAAATTTGTCACAATAATCAACAGATCAACACTTTGATAAAGATATTTGTATGTTCTTTTGTTATACCTGTTGATATAAAGAATAGACGCATTAGAAAAGAATAACTCTTATAAAATCTCATATTGAATCATTTTAAATGTTTTGTTTGAAAGAATAGAAATATAAATAATGATATAAGAAATATATATATATATTTCTTTCTTTATTTTTAAAAGACTCTTTCTAACATTATAGATGAGATGAGGAAGAAACATATGACATTTCTTCTTGTTAAGTAATATCATCAATTTAACACGCAAAGGATTATAAGAAGATAAAACTTCATTTTAAAATAAGTTTATTCTTGTTACATCAATAGTAGATTAAATCGAATGTTGTAAATCTAACCTAATTCAAAGAACATTTCTTTTTCTGTATAGTATAAAGTTTAGTATACATAATTTTTTTTTCAAATAAATAAAGCTGAAGAGATATATATTGCACATCATATGGTGAATATTAGTAACTAACAAACATATTGAATCTATTTATGATAGAACGGGAGTGATGAACAATTGATCGATTAGTTAATTATAAGCTTTCATTAAGATAGAACTATTTATTTAATCGTATGTTAATAGTTTTTCATCATAAGTTTAAATGTAAATATTTGTGTAATTAATATAATATCTTTCATTTTCATTAGATTTGTTCAATGAATTTTGTAACGATAATTATTATAATTTTAAATTTAATCGATCTACTAGAATAATTTATAATGGATTTATTATGGTTATTGATTTCATTATAAATATATGTGAAAATCAAATGCATATCATTCTTTTTTTATTTGTTAGTCAAATGAAAAAAGAACCTATAGACATTGACGTAAATTTAATATGGTTATTATGTCAATATAAATGTACATTTGATATTCTCAATATGATTTATAGATGTACTGTTGATAATACTATTCTCTATGTTTATATTGTTTATCAAGGGATAGTTGAGAATAGTCTTTGAATGGTCAAATTTGATCAAAACAATATATTACTTATTATTCTCAATAGTGTGATCGAGAGAAGATGATGAACATCAAATCTATCTTTTTTACATGCTTAGTTCATGGTGTGTTATATCTACTTATTCAAAAGCAATTTATGTAATAAACGATCTATCACTATGTATTTTAATATGCAATGATTCTTTCTCTCGGGTCAATCGATTCATTAATAGACGCACGATTTTTCGATTCCCTGTAGTCATTTATTTGTATGTAAAAGAACAAGAAATTAAAACTATATATATATATTTTCACTTGACAAAACAATTCATATCAATTAAAATGGTAATTCATCGTAGTTCCAATATACAGATGCATATCAGTATAAGAATACCTTCAAGCTATTAAACAACTTATAACGCGACATAAAATAAATAATGATTGGAATATATAAGAACTAGAAATCATTTAGATGCATTAGATATAACTATAGTCAATAGAACATAAATGTACATATAATAGGGAACAATAGAAGAAAGCATCTTTCTTCAACGATCGATCAATCAATCAATCAATCATCAATTGATGATGAGAATGATGACATTGAGCGACTTGCATAGTACGACCCATTAGTTTCATATGCCGGCTGGCATTCGTTCATATTATGTCATAATATATAGTTGATCGGACCTTTTTTTCCTTCTCTTGCTGTGTATATGTGTATGTATATATGTATGTATGTATGTATGTATAGGGATAAAATGACTGAGCTGTTTGAGCCGTGCATACGTGCGTGTAGTTGACACGCCGATGATCCAAGGTCTGTTTATCACACACGCAATCAGTTGTAGCATGATGATGAGAATAGCAGCAGTCCTATCGAGGTTAGATTAACACATCTCCCTTTTCTCATAGTACGTTCTATCTTGTAATACTTGTTTGTTTTATCGTACCGGACAATTACTTTCTCGCTCTCTCTCTCTCTCTCTCTCAGTTCTGATAATAAACTACTCAACTAGATTCTTTTTTTTTTCCTTCTCCTCTGTTCTTCATTACATCACGCTCGTTTACACTTCTTCTTTTTTTTTCTTGTATACTGAGGGCAAATGATTTCGACCAGCAGAAATTGAGCTATAGTAGATCATCATTCACTGTATATCGATTACGGATAAAGATGAATACAAAAAAAAAGAAGAAGAAAAGCTTCTTCTATTATTGCATCTGTATACACGTTGATCTTTCACAACAAATCTTTGGCAGGTCTCATCATTGCCATCAGATATATATCAATTGTATGCATACGTATGCACCTTATATACATAATAGATATATAGATAGATGAATATGTTGTTTTTTTAAACGTTAATAATCCTTGACATTCCAATGAACACGCATAAACACACACACACACACACACTCGCGTACAAACATATGTAAAAACTCACAAATAGGTGTTAAAGAATAGATTGAAATTGAAGTCAATTTACACGTCAGTTGCTGCACCACTGTCTGTTATTGAATCGGCTGCACTTGCTTTTAAATTATCATAAGCTTCATCGCCTGGAAATGGTTCATGTTTTTGTTGTTGGTCTTTATGATGATGATCAAAAAATCTTCTCTTATTTAGTAATGTCATACGTTTGTAAAGAAAAAGACCAATAAGCATTAATACAATAAGAATAAAAGTAAATACTATAAGTATCATTACAGTCCGAAGTATATCACTGTATAATGAACGTTGTTGTTGAATAATAATTGGCTTTTCAAGATCTGATAATTGTGGTCGTTTACCACTAAGATATTGTTTAAGAATAAATTCTTTCCATGCACGTTCATCATCTGTTAGATCATATAATGATGCTGATGAATCATTTAAAATATCTGGTGGTGATTCAATATTAATTTTAGCAGAAAACAGAACAATATTTTGATTATTATCATTTCCATTAGTTTTATTAATTTTATTATTATTATCAATTCGATTTAAAGCAATTGATGATGCTTCAGGTTCATATAAAATACAATCATAATCGACAATTAAATGTTGAGCATGAGTAACATCTTTGTTTAACCATGAACATGTTGAAGAATCCATATGGATACATTTAATCGATATTGAACATGTTCGATGATTATTACAAGCAAGGTAATGTTTATTAAGACGTCGTTGACATGTACTAGGTGCACAACCATTACCCGTATAAAAAATGACTGTACGCAATTTAATAACAAAATTTAAAGGACATGATAAAAGACGTGTAGTAGATGTTGTATTTGTTGTTTTGTCATTTGAACAACATGTTTCAAATTTATAAGTCCATGATGGTAAAATAAGAATAAATATAAGAAAAAACAAATAAAACAAAACTCGATCTGTAATCATATTGTTTCGATGAAGTATTTTTTTGAAAATACAATTAACATCTATAATAAATAGAATATATAAAAATATTTTATTTTAATTAACATAATTAAATTTTAATATTCGTATATTTAAATAGAAACAAAGAAAGAAATTATGAAAACTACCTTTTTATATAAGAGTATACCTTAGTAAATAGAATACGTACGTGTAACTATTGAAATGTATGAGACTTTTTCACTTCTATTCTTTTATTCTTTTTGTATATGTATATATATATATATATATACATATTTATTTGAATTCATTCGAGTGTTTATCCTGTATGAGTGTCTGCATAACTCTCTTGCGTTTCATGAACTGAACAGTTGATGGGGATCAACGCTCTACCCTCTCTCTCTCTCTTATTATGAACTGTAGCAAATACAATTGCATTTTCTTCCTACTCCCTTTCTCTTACTCTCTCTCTCTCTCTGTCTTTTGTTCTCTCTTTTCTGGTACTACATACATATAGTAACAACAACAATACCAGTAGCAGTACGTCCAGAAATTAAACGATCTTTTTTTTTTCTTCTCTACAGAGCATATAAACGTATTCTACTCTCTCTTTTTTTTTTTATTTCTTCTCTGTTGTTATGTACGTTATTGATAGGTATATATATATACAGATGCTCCTGATAATGGAGCTTCCTTCCGTGCGTAGATGAACATCACGATTATGTGTCTAACAAGGCTTTACTTTTATACAATATAAAGCACTTTAGTGATGGATGTTCAAGGTCACGACCATGAACACGCGTATCTTTGTAAAATCATCGATTATGTGCCTATATGTATGTTTAAAGAAAAAAAAAGCTCAATCATTTTTATCATTTGCTAAAATGTCGATTCGTTTGGAAAGTATTGTTTGTTCGTTATATGTATATGGATATGTGCCTATTATACCCTCAGGTTGCATCAAATAGCAGAGTGATGTGCACATATGTGTCTCCTAACAAGCATTCTACAGTTGTACAAACCTATCATGTCAATATGACAATTCTCTGTTGTATTACGAGTGAATTACATTAGTATTATTTCAGTAATAAATGATATTTTGATATTTCTTGTTCAATATGAGAAATAGAGAGAAAAAAAACAATCATCATCATCATCATTATCATCAAATGTACAACATTATAAAAGCAATCCTAACAGACTGTCTTTTGTTCTTTGAATGTCTCTTCTAATAGCTTAGTAATACTAATATAGATAATCGCTAGAGAACGTATAATCATATCATTATGATAAAATTAAATCCGAATAGAACAATCTAATCCTTTTGGAACGCACTAGTACAGGAAGTAACTACTTCTTACGTCATTTTAATTTCTGATAAATTTAGATGGAGATTTCCTTTTTTATTAAATATTGTCATATGGATCATAAAAAAAACTTATGAAAACAGAAGAAAAAAATATTATTCTAGCCACGTGCTTTATTTTTTGTATTTATCAAAGGATTTTGATATCATATTATTGTTGTTTTGTCTATTGTGCAATTACAAAAGACGAAGAAGAAGAAAAAAACATCCATACGTGCCATAACTTGTTTTTCTTTCGTATAAAGTAATGTCATCAATTCGTATAAAAGTTCAAATTAATGATAATAAATCAGTTAATAAAAATTCTTCTCGAAAATCATCACCATCAGTAATAAAATTTATTTATGTACTTAATTCACCATCAACTACAACTATTAATGAACTAATACATTTACTTGAAAATTATCTTATTAGACAATTTTCAATTAAAAATATTCGAATAATTCAATTAATGACTGATGATGGTTATATACTATCAAATAATGATCTATGTTCTATTGTATTGAACGATAATGATCGAATTATTTGTTATGATATGGAACAATTTGTAGAAGATAATTATTCTACATTAGATTTTAATAATTTATGGTCGGAAATAAAACAATATGATGCAAGTGATAATCGTGAAAAAACGATTCAAATTGGTTTAAATAATCTTGAAAAATTATTTATAAGAATATATGGAAATTCAGATGGTTATGGGCTTTATATATTCAATATATTTGAATTAATTAAAATTGCCAATGAAAAATCACAAAGTAATTTTTTGAATAAAAAAATATTTTATTTAAGAAAATTTTGTTTTTTCTTCTTTAGATAATATTATTGGACGTGTAGGTAATACACAATGGTTTATCGAAGCTAAATGGGAATATGATTTAAAATCAGATACAAATTTATTTCTTATATATAATTTAAAAGTTGGTTCAAGTGAACAGATATGGTCGAATAAACTACATCTTTTACTTGATGAATCACGTATGTGTATAGAAAAAGGTGAAATAATTTGTTTATCGGAAATAAATGATGATAATATTTTAACTGAACAACAACGTGAATATTTAAATGAGCTTGCAACGAAAATTCCACCAATAAAACAAATCGGTCCACAAATTGATGTTAACAAGGATGCTGATAAAAAAATAACTAAACATGAATGTGAAGGTGATTCATTAGTACGAATGGCATACGGTGCTAGAAATACAGTAACAGCTTATCAAGAGTCATATTCATCAGAAGAAGGAACATTTCGTCAACATTTTGTTATTACACATATAAATTTTTCTAAAAAATCCGGTGATAAACCAATTTTAGTTACTAATCTAACTGTTCATTATCAAACAAATGATGGATCATGGTGTGAATGTGAAGATATAGCTATTGGATCAATAACATTACGTGATCAAGAACCATGTTGGTTAGCTGATTTAGCATTTGAAATTGAATCTGATAAGTTAGTATCATATGGTATTAAAGGATGGATGCGTGTTCCAGGTAAAGCTGGGAAAGATAACTTTACACGAAGACGAATACATAAAAATTTACCACAACCATTTAAACTTAAAATAATTCTAACAGATAATTCTAATAAACAATCATCATTAATTGTTGAACAATTAAATAAACCACTTGATTATGATACATCTGAATCATTTCTTAAATATAATCAATCGTCAATTAATAATTTATTAGGGTTTATTTATGCTGATGATTGTGAAAATGATGAACGAATTTTTATGGGTATTTATTTAAATAAAGAATCTGAACTTGTCATTAATTCACAAAATTCATATATAACATTAAATAGACAAGTAATTCGTTCAATGGAATATAAAGCAAAACAAGATAATACACCTGAAATCTTATTTGATTCAATTCATCATCAATATGAGACACAAGAAAAAAAAGCAATCGCTTTATTTGATCCGGAAAATTTTATTCTATATGCAGTTCGATTTGAAATATCAACAAAAACTTCAAAAACGGAACAAACAGTACTTTTACCAATAGAACAAATCAAATAACTACTAAAAATAAAAGATTTCTTTTTTTTTATTCTATTTAACTTTTCATGAATCATTTTTATTGTAATTTCTTTCTTTGAATAAACTACGACAACTATAAAAAAACAAAAAAATTTTACAATCCATTTGTCTCAATAAGAAAAATACGTGCATGCAGTAGACATCGAAAAACATCAGAACGAAAAAAAACAAATATAAGAAGCAACATAGTCATAAAAAGTTAACATCTTACGAATGGCTGGACAATATAGTAATTGTCTGGTTTGTCCGATTACATTTGCTTTATTTCATGATCCTGTAGTTGCTGAAGATGGTCATACATATGAACGTAGTGCTATAATTGATTGGATTCAACGTAATGGTACGAGTCCATTGACACGTGAATCCATTACTATTGCAGGATTACGTCCAAATCATATTGTTAAAACTTTAGTGAATGAATTTCGAGAAAATTTATCGAAGCATGATTATAAATTTAAGTTAGGTGTTGATATTGAACGTTGTCAAAATCCTTTTTTTCAAACAACTGGTAAAGCACTTTTTGAAGCTAAATGGATTGGAAATCCAAATGGACCACCAATTGTTTTACTTAAATTATATGGTGCTCGTGCTGAAAAAGAAGCTTCTTTCTATGAAAATTTAACACGTCATCCACATATTGTTTATACATACGGTTTAGTCCAAGCATCATCAACGATGAATAATTCTGAAACATTTGTTATGCTATTACAAGAAATGGCACCTAAAGGAAGTTTATTTAATTATCTTGAACATCATGCAGAAACAAACCCTAACAGATCATTGTCGGATATATTATTAAAAGAAATTTTTGTACAAATAACTGATGCAATGATATTTCTATCAAGTAAAAATATTATACATGGTGATTTAGCTTGTCGTAATGTATTAGTATTTCGTCTGGATGATGAAGAACCAAAGAAAGCATTAGTTAAATTAACTGATTTTGGTATTAGCCGTGGTAATTGTATGTATTCAAAAATAGATGCTGTAAATACTGCTATTGATATTGTACCTATTCGATCATCACCACCTGAAGTACTTGCAAATATTGATGATGATGATGATACAGTTGATGTTTTTACAGAAAAATTAGATATGTATGCAATGGGTGTACTTATGTGGGAAGCTTATTCAAATGGAAAACTACCATGGGGACAATATAAAAATGAATCGGTAATACGTAAGAAAGTAATTAGTGGAGAACGTTTATCTCGTCCAAATTTTTGTAAATCAGATTATCAGTGGGAATTAATATTAAAATGTATGTCACAAAAACCTGATGATCGGCCAACATTTTTGGAATTAAAAACTCAATTAAACGAATCTAATCCAACACTTATTAATTCATCTATAACAGTTTGTCATAACTCTCTTATCTGTCTTATTAAGATGATATATACATATCTTTTAGAATTCACCTTCACCAATAATTCATCCAACAACGGTCGTAGCTGTAATACAAGAACAAAGTGAATAGTTGTTTTTTTTAGAAAAATTTAATTGAAATTGGATATATTTTTTTCAGAAAAAGTCGAACAGAGACCACAATCGATTATCGGTAAATGAAATAAAATTTTCCAATGATTGTATTTTATATATAATTTTTGTATAGATACAATTGAAACACATAAATTAGATTCTCCCGATCATACAGAAACATATAAATTAGATTCTCCCAGTTATAATGAAACAGAGCGCGCATCTTTTCCAGTCATTGTTGGAAACGTGAAACTACGAAAGAGCTTGTAAGTAAAAAAAATTCGATTAAACGAGATTAGATAATCAGTGAAATATAGTTTTGAACAAAAAATTGAAGAACAACAACGATCATCAACTGTTGATCAATCAAGAATAAGTTTAGGCCCGAAATCATCAATAGTAAGAACAGCAAGTATCAAATCAACACGTCCACCAGAAGAATTAATTAAGGTTGGATTTATTCTTGTATAATAAAATAAAATCTTTGATTTTTTAGTTAACCAAATGGCATTAATGTTAAAATTTATTATGCGATACGTCGAATACTATCTTCATATTCATCTTTTTTTGTAAACATGTTATATTAGTGAGACATTTTTTAAGTTATTGTTTTTAATAAATAGAAAACGAAACAAATTTTTATATGTTTAACTGTAATTTCTATAAAACTTGAATTCATAATATTATTTCACAAGAATCTATATGTTGAAATTATTTATTGAGTCATTTTTTTCGCCGAAAGAAAAGTTTTTTTTCGAACACGATGAATCACTAATCACATTCTTTTTTTCCAATTTTATTTATTCATTTTTGTTATTCTTTCTTTTTTCATACGAAAAGAAACGATTAAAGTAAACAATCAATCAGTAACGTCATAATATTATTTTATTACATCATTTTTTCCTACCTGGAACAATCCAAGTATAGAATCATGGAAATTTCATATGATCTAGAAGTCATGATTTACCATACTAGTTAATAAATTACATATAACGATTGGGAATTTTCAAAATTTGTCATAAATTGCTTTTTTTATTTTCATTCTCAGCATATACAACGTCTTATTATTAGAATTATTTGATTTTATATCAAAAATGTAGTTGTTTATTCAGACTAATGAAATTCAGAATACGAAGTATATAATGCCAAAGCATTATTAAGCTATTATGTTAGAATTGATTTTGAGATAAAAATGTGAATTAAGAAATAGAGATTATTCTTGAGTTTTATCAGTACTATAAAAAGTTTAGTTACTATCAATACTATATGATTCTTATTTGCTAGATTAAATGACTATTCCAATTGTGATCAAAGAACTTTATACTATAATTTGTCAAGGTGATTCATCAAATGAACTTGATGGACGTCTGATATCATTACCTAATGTTGATGAAATTCTTAATTCGTTATATAAAATAGATGGTGAACATATTAGTTTACTTATGTTAGCCAGTTTATATGGACATGATAATGTGGTACGTATTATACTTTCTCGTTCTTCCAATGTGAAAAATTTAGTAGAACTCACTGGTAGAGTATATGACATCAATCGAAACCTTGTTTCATCTGTTACTGCACTATGGTGTGCTTGTGATCGAGGTCATTATACATTGGCTCGTACACTTATTAAAGAAGGGAAAGCTAGTGTTGATCGTGGCCCAGGAAATCCATTGTTGATCGATGCTGTGATTAAAAATCGTCTTAAAACTATTAAATTTTTAGTTAAAGATAACTATGTAAATATAGATGGAACACAACAAAATGCTTATCCCAAATACAATAGTCTTATGTTATCTGCATGTGATGGCCGAACAGAAATCGTTACCTATCTTCTTAAAAAAGGTGCCAATATTGATGAAAGAACGCCAAGAAGTCATGAAACAGCTGTGGGATGTGCTGCTATGGGGGGTCATTTAGGTATAGTGAAATTATTATGTTCTGCAGGTGCTTCTACAGATATGAAAATTAATAGAGCTAAAACAGCAATAGCATTAGCATTAAGATATAATCGTTTACATGTTGTTAAACATCTCATAGATGTTATAAAACACGAAGTAGCTATTGAAGAGCTCGAGCTAATAGCTTGTTCAATGATTTTATCAACGGAATATAATATATCTATGAATCAAGCACAACGTACAAGTATAATCACTTTAATACGAAAAATATTTCAAATGACAAAAGAAAGAAATTATCCAGGATCGATTATGGAACCAATCAAAGCTTACAATCATCAACAAGAATGTCAAACGATAGAAGAATTCGATCAAATTCAAAATGATCCTGATCGTTTATATATAGAAGCATTACTTATTCGAGAACGTATTCTAATGCCAAAGAAAGATAAAGAATTATGTGCCCCATTACTCGAACGAGGAGAAAAACTTATTAAACAACGTAATTTTGAATCCTGTCTTCATTTATGGGAACATACCTTTCATTTATATCAAAACATGGGTTATGCAACTAGTCTTGATCGATTTGTTTGGGTCTTTTGTAAAATGTTAATTGCCAACGTACCTATTCCTCCTCAATTATTTATACAAATATGTCGTTTAACATTGGAGCCTTCACAACAAAATAAAAATGAAATGACTTTAAGAAATGCCTTGTATCTAGTGGCTATTGCAGCAAAGGTAACTATGAATTTGTCATATGTACATTCGGAAAAAAACATTTCCATCATTTCTAAATTAATTCTTTTTTTTAATCAAATTTTCACTAATAGATTCTTGAACAACCAGTGTTTACTCAAGAAGAACGTCAATCGATACATCGATGGATATATGATTTCTGTCGTCAGCAACATACAACAATAAATGAACAAACATTATTACATTTGTGCGTTAATGAACAAACATATCTAGACATCAATAATCGAGCATATGCCATTACGCAAATCATTAAGTTAATATTATTTAGTAGATAAACACAATATTTACTCATTATTTTTTGTCTTCTTCAGTTTTCCAAACTTAGCTGCAACTCAACTCATTCTCACCTATGACAATCATTGGATTAATGTAGATGCAGTAGATTTATTAGATGGCAATACAGCTCTTCATATCATTTCTCAAAGTGATAAACTCGATGCCTTATCAATTATCGAATTATTAATAAATGCTGGAGCACATCTTGATTGTCTGAATAAACATAATAAAACACCATTTGATTATGCTAAGACTATCGAAATGCAAACTCTACTTCAAAAACAACAAACACCTTCTTTACTAAAATGTCTTTGTGCAAGACATATTGTCACCCAACAATTACAATACGAATCAATTTGGCCTGCAAAAGCACGATTAAATACTTTTATATATTTACATGGTTGTATAGCGGAAGATATTAGATTTATCGGTGAACATCCTTAGCAAACTTCGTGAAACAAATGTTAATAAAAGTTAAATCGCATCTTTTCATACTAATCAAATACCTTGACGAATATAATACTTACTTTTTTAAAGTCTAAATTTGTTGAGTTCTGCGTTTTTATATCAAACTCAAAATTGTACACCCATAATAAAATTTATTATCCTAGACACTACAAATTCCAACTATTTTTGAAAATAAAAACCGAAATAAATGTTTTTTCTTGAAATGAAATGTTATCTAACTATGTATTGAATTATCTTACATGTATATGCAGACACTCTAATATAAAAAGTATTGAAACTGTCTTCTCATGTCGTATCCAAAAAAAAACTGAAGCAACGGAGAAAAGCATTTCGTTATCTGATCATCGACAATATGATGAGAAAGTTAATGCTAGATAAGTGTTAGTTCTTTTCTAGTATTGAAAGTAAGTATAAGTTTCATACATCTATAACATAAATAGATTAATAATAACTATATTTTTCATGAATACAAATAAATATAATAAAATAAAAAAAAAGTTCTTTCGTCGATTTTTAAATTCAATTTTATGGTTTTTTCCATTCATAATGATGAGGTCCTTTTTTGATGTTCATTGCATGTTCACTTTTAAGATCATATGAATGTGCACCAAAGTAATCTAATTCAGCTTCCATAAATTGTGTTGGTAAATCAGTACTACTAACATATTTAAAATATTCTAAACTAGCAGTTAATGCTGGTACATGAGCTCCATATTCAATAGCTAATAGAACTACACGTTTAAGTGCAGGATAATATTTTTCTATATCAGCAGCAACTGGTTTTAATAGAAGAATATTCGTTATTGGTTCATCATTAGATTTTTCATTTTCCAAATATAATGGTTGAAGAAGATCAGCAATATAATCACTTTGAACAATACAACCAGCACGCCAAATACGAATAACTTCACTCATTTTAATTTTCCATTTTTTAGCATGAGATGTTGCAGAAATTAAATTACAACCTTGTGCAAAAGAAGCCATTATTGAAATATAAACAGCACCTCGAAGATCTTCAATAAATTCTTCAGTTTTCTCTTTTAAAACATCGGCTAATCGTGGTTTTTCTAATTTAACTAATTTATCAAATTGAATACGATCTGGACGATTTGCTGATGCTATACGAAATAAATGTGCTGCAGCAATTGTTGGTGCAGAAATATGAACTTGAGCTGCTTCTTGAAGTGACCATACACCAGTACCTTCAGTATTATCTGCATCTTGTACAACTTTATCTTCAATATCATCAAGAACATGTCCAGAAGATGGATCATCACCTTTATAATGACGAGTACATATATCACCACCAATTTTTATAAGAAAATTATTATTTAATTCACTTTTTTTTGACCAATCAGTAAATATTTGACCAATATCATCCTCGGAAAAACCGAGTAAAGCATGAAATATACCCCATGCTTCACATATAATACTAAGCATACCTTGTTCAATACCGTTATGAACCATTTTAACATAATGACCAGAACCAGCAGGACCTATATTTGTTACACAATCACCACCTTTTTCCGATTTTGCACATACAGTACGAAGAAATGGTAAAAGAACATTATCAAGAATATCTTTATTTCCACCTGGTGAAAGAGATGCACCTCGTCTTGCTGATTGATATCCACCTGATACACCCATTCCAATAAAATAAACACCTAATTTATCCATTTCCTTTTGTCGACGTTCTGTATCTAAATACCATTCATTGCCACCATCTAAAATAATATCTCCTTTATTTAAATATTGACGTATTGAAGCTAAGACATCGTCTGCTGGATGACCATGTGTTATACTAAATACTAGAAGACGTGGTTGTTGTTTATCATTGTTAAAACTTTTCATAAATGTTTCATAATCTTTATAACCAGTTACTTTATCACGAGTATTATCCTGTTCTTTAGCCATATCAATAACAGCTTGAACACTTTCTTGTTTAACATCATACAGAGATACCTGAAGACCATGTTCAGCAAATAATAACGACATATTTCCACCCATAGATCCAGCACCAATAATACCAATTCGAGTAAATTTCGTCATCTTGCTTCTAGAGAAAATATTTTCGAATGAAGAGCTATTTTAAATTGGATAGCAGAATACGACACGATATATAGTGTTACACGCCCAATGCACGTGTAATCGTTCTTTTTATTTTTTCACGTGAGGTTATTGGGTGTAGTTTTTTCAATACGTCGAAAATTACGAGACTCTTCTACCTCTGTCTACATGCATATATTAATTATATTTATCGATGAAATTTTCTTTGCTAGTATTGTTGGTTAATAAATATTTTTAATCAAGAGATTAAGTAGTTAAATCAGTTATCTTATATGAACAAAATGTATTAAGACCAATAGAAAAACAATAAATCAAAAATTATTAAAAGTACTTTTATTAATAATAACGAAAGAATGAATCGTATAACCAAGTTTTTCAATTTGACTTGAATAGAAACACGAAAAAGTTTTATTCAATTATTTTTATGAAATTATCTAATGTTGTTGATGCCACAATGATTATATTCATTATCATTTTTGTAACATTATTACGTTCATTCTTGCTTTACTTATTTACATGAGAAGTTAATTTCAATTTATGTTAAATTGGTTGAGATATATGATAAAATTTTTACGATTTCATATCCTTTTTTCGATTTGCTGTCGTTATGAGATCATGTTCTAATACTCTAATCCCATATATAGAACATTTCTGACTATAAATTAGTGTAACTTGAGATTTAGTATCATGGAGATTTATAAACAACATCTTAATAGCACAGTAATCATAAAAGACCTTCTTTTTTTTTGAAAATAAAAAATCGTACAAAGACACATTAGATCCTAAAGAAATCGATAACATCAACCAATCGTTGATTACTCTAGAAATAATCTTTGTCACGTCACTTTCATATCAACTATATAACAATTTCATTGTCTAGATAAACTAACAAGTACAAGTATGATAATATTTATCCTTTCGATCGAAGTATATTATTTATAACCGTTGAATTTGTTATTCTTTCTTTCTGTTAAGTAACCAAGTATATTATTATCTCTATCTTATTGGTGGTTGTATAGACAAATAAACTGCAAGATAAACATATGCACGTGTATAGACACTACTATAAATATAAGATTGATTTTTCTTTGACATAAAAATATGTTTTTATGAAAAAAAGAAACAGTTGATTTATATTCAATTCATTCCATTTAATTTAATATGATAACTTAATATTATTGAAATATAAAAAATCTCAATAATGTCGGAATCATCATCTGAAAATAATCATTTACCAGAATCTCTTGCTCAGTTACGTATAAAAATTTGTTCTGTACGTTTACCATCATCTTGTAAATTAGTTGATCTATGTGTTATTATGGAAGTTGATAGTAAATATACGTATCGTACAGAAATCATACGTAAAAAAGGTAAATCTAATACAACAACAACAACAACAACGGCAACAAATCCAGTAATAACAATAAATGAATCTTTTGATGCATTGGTTTCATTAAATTCAAAAATAAATTTTAAAATTCTTGCACCAACACGTCTTTTTGGTAATAATGATATAGGACAAGTTGAATTTAATTTAAAATCAATTATTGAAAATTATTATTTAAATGAACGAAATAATAATAATGATGATAGATCACCATCACATCGTGTTCAATTACCATTCCAAAATCCTACAACATCAAGCTCATCTAGATTATATGATACACGTAATCCTTCAATTGGTATGATTGAAGTTATTTTTTATGGTTCAATACTTAAACAACAAGTACAACAGAATAGATCTTCACAAATATTATCTGAATCAGTAAATATTTTATTTTATTTGAAAACAAAATATATTTTCATTCATAGAATATACCTCCATCATCTAGTCATTTAACGTCAGAAAATGAAACATCGAATCAAATCTTATCAAATGAATCTACAACACAGCATTTATCAACTAATCAAATGAATGAAACTACAACAACAACAAGTTTAACCGAACCAAGAAATTCAGCAATAGATGAAGCACGACTAGCTCAGCTTAAACAACAAGTTAGTAAAATAAATCAAGTTGATTTTCTTTTTCTATCCATTTTCTTTTAGTTACCAGCTGGATGGGAACTTCGATTAGATAGTCATAATCGTCCTTATTATGTTGATCATAATCGTCGTCGAACGACATGGTTACTTGAGCAAGTTATACTTCCACCTGGTTGGGAAGAACGTGTTGATGATCGCGGACGTGTTTATTATGTTGATCATAATACTCGTATAAGTACTTGGATACCTCCAACTGCTGTTCATTTATCAAATGTTGCACAATGGCAAAATCAATATGCTAGAAGTCATTCAGTGTTTAATCAATTTGAACATAGATTTTTACCGCAAACAGAAAATAATACTCAATCAAATGATTCTGCTGAAGATCCTTTGCCTGAAGGTAAATATAATTTTGATCGTTTACTATTGATCAAAGAACTATGAGAACTTATTATACGAAAAAGAATTAATTAGATTACAACAAAACAGTTCTTAACAAATAAATATTTGTTATTAAATTATTTTCCGTTGATAAAAAGATTTTCTTTTGACTCATAAATCATCTTAATCTTTTGATGATAGAGCCTATCTATATACACAAGCATAACATGTTATACGATATCTGATTTAATAATAAGATCCTTGTATTTTAATCTAAGTTTTTCATGCACGAGTTAATGTATCCGAAACGCTTAGAATGTATTTTCACACATAATACATTAATGTTAATAAATTAATTTTAGTATAGTCTGTTTACGATTGATCAGGATCATATCTTCTCGTAGAGATCATTTATATTAGGAGGGATAAAGTTTTTCATGAAAAAATTAAAGATTTATCTTTTAAGGTTGGCAACGAATGTTTGATAATCAAGGACGATCTTATTTTATCAATCATTTATCAAAAACAACTCAATGGGAAGATCCTCGACAAATGAATAATAATTTATTTGATATACCATTACCACATGGTTTTGAAATGTGTTATACTAAAGAAGGACAAATGTATTTTCTTGATCATAATACAAAAACAACGACATTTCAAGATCCAAGAATTATATCTTCTTCTGTAAGAATAAAACTATATCTTATATTTTATATAAAAAATTTCATTGTTTTTATTTTTATAGAATTTACCGGAAATAAATGCAAATTCAAAATCAATTTCTAAATGTAATTTACCATATAAAATTCGACAATTTCGTTATTTATGTTCAACAAATGTCACAAATGGACAATTAAAATTAACCATACGTCGAAATCGTTTATTTGATGATTCATTAAATCATATAATGCAATGTAAATCAATTGAACTTCGTCGACGTTTATATCTATCATTTAAAGGTGAAGAAGCTCTTGATTATGGTGGTGTTGCACGTGAATGGTTTTTTCGTTTATCACATGAAGTACTTAATCCAATGTATTGTTTATTTGAATATGCTAGTAAAAATAATTATTATTTACAAATAAATCCAGCATCATCAATTAATCCTGATCATTTAATTTATTTTCAGTAAGAAATTTTCTATTCAATAAAAAACTAAAATAAACTAATTTTATTTAGATTCATTGGTCGTGTTGTTGCTATGGCACTTTATCATGAAAAATTTATTGATAATGGATTTAGTTTACCATTTTATAAACGTATGCTTGGCAAAACATTAACAATACATGATTTAGAATTATTAGATCCAGAATTTTATACAAGTTTATCATGGATAAGAGAAAATAATTTAGATGAAAATGATGATTTAGAATTATATTTCAATACATCATATGAATTACTTGGAAAAATCGAAAATATTGAATTGAAACCTGGTGGTAATGATATTAAATTGGTAGAAGCAAATAAATTAGAATATTTAGAATTAATTACAAAATGGAGATTTGCAAGAGGAGTTGAAGATCAAACGAAAGCATTTTTACATGGATTTAATGAAGTAAGAATAAATTTTATATTTATATGATAAAATTATTTCTTTATTAACTCTTTAGGTTGTTCCATTACAATGGATTCAAATATTTAATGAACGTGAATTAGAATTACTTTTATGTGGAATATCAAAAATTGATATTGTTGATTGGGAACGTAATACTATATATAAACATTATACAGATAATGCCAAACAAATTCAATGGTTTTGGCAATTTGTACGTGAAATAACCGATGAACAACGAGCACGTTTACTTCAATTTGTTACTGGTACATGTCGTGTACCAGTTGGTGGTTTTTCTGAATTACTTGGTAAATATATATATATGTAGATATTTTTAATACTAAATTTTTTGTTTTTAGGATCTAATGGAGCACAAAAATTTTGTATAGAAAAATATGGCAAAGATAATATATTACCGCGATCACATACATGTTTTAATCGATTAGATTTACCACCTTATAAAAAATATGAAATTCTCAAAGAAAAACTTTTATTCGCTATTGAAGAATGCGAAGGCTTTGGTCAAGAATAATAGAAAATGTATCATTTTCCTTTTTTTCCTGTGTATAGTTAAATGTGAATGAGTTTTTTTCTTCCGTTTGTCTTTCTCTGATATATTTCTTGGAATATTTTATTCCTTTGATACATGCATTCTCATGTTTTCTTCTGTTTAATCGATGACAAAATGTTTCCTTCAAAAGCGATATTTATTTTGTGCATTTTTCGTTAGTTAGATTTCTTTTCTTTTTGTGAAAACAGTACAGATTTTTTTTCTCGTTAAAATAGTCTTTTATACCATCGAAAAAAAAAGAAACAGATATTAATACAAAAGAGAATATATGTATGGCATGAATGTATATTTTAGTTTATTTTTATTTTAAAAAAAAATTTATGGGATTATTAATTAATTATTATTTCTTTTTTCTTGATTAATATACAATTAGATAAAATGAAACTTGAAAAAGTAAATGATGCATTAGTTTTTTAACATAAACATTTTTATCTAGTCGATGAGGTTGAATGATGTTGATAATAATATCTTGATGAATCTTTCTTTTTTTTTTCTCATTCCTAAACACTATTCACGAAACAATCGATGACATATTTGTTTATGAATATGCACGATTAAATAATTATTTGATCGTATGAATTACTTATAAATACTAAGCATTATTTCATCAAGATTTTATAGATATCTTAAATAAAACTAAGCAATTAAATTGTTGTAAATCTATCTTTTAAAATTATCTAGTAACTGCTAATTAAAAATCTTTAGCTGTTGTTTTTTATTTGTGCATACTAATGTATTAAAAAATTATAGGTTGTATCAGGGGCGCAAGTCATATATCAGAGTGGGAGGGGGGGGGGGCGTAACCCTAGTTTTTCTATTTTGGTGGTCAAAAAAAACGAAATTTTGAAAAGCAGGGGTGGCGTAAACCTATTTTTTTGTGTACTCAAAAAGTAAGGACACATATAGAATCGGTCAGTGTGTCCGTCCATTTACACGATGACTCTCGAAAGGAGAGTCAGATCGCGATGATATTTTGTACACAGTTCAGCCTCATATATATCCCGGTCGGGTTCGAAGATGAATCCAATTTGTTGAGCCGTTTCTGAGTTATTGAAAAAATACTGATACTTTCCTATGATTTTCTTATGTTGTTTTCTTTGGGAAAAATTATATAGTACCGTTCTTGTAAGAAACTTTTCTGCATGGATCGAATAAAACCCCGTTTTCTTCTTACAGCGACGCGGAGTGTAGTACGGGTATCTGATATTACATAACACCAGTCTTTGGTTCAGATATTCTAGAATGACTCTTCTATCTCATGCACTTTTTGCAGTACACATAACTTTCGGATAAAATCCGAAGTTTTCTCATTTATTTATTTTTTCTATTAATTTTCGGAAGCAGTGGAACGGTGTTGCGCCTAACAAAACCTCTTCGCTACTTGCGCTCCCGGAACTTCTAATAGGAAAATGAAAGGAGAAAGTCCTATATACCCATAAGTCAATTTATTAGATCAACTTCATCTTCCAAAAAAGTATCTTGACATGTAGCGTCACTTTACTGCATTAATGTGTTCATCATCTGACATTGATATGATAGTTTATCCCAATTTGACCGTACTCTATTATATACGTTTTCATTTTAGATATTTTTTTTCTCTTCATTCTCGTCCATTTTGTTGTTGACTTTTGAATGAACTTTTTTCTTCAATGTATGTATATCAATGAGTACAAGTTGATAAAAAAACATAATTACAGTCGAGATAATAACGATTATGGTAATTGTTCTCTGTAAAAAGTATTTACTGATACGAATTTTGTTTTAAAAAATATTTATCATTATTGAAAAACTCTGCTGTAAGAAAAATCATTGTATAATTAACATATTTTAAATACTTGTAAGTAAATCAATAAAATAATTTATTTTTCGTATCTATTTAAATAATTATATTCGTTTTGAAATATAAAAACTGTAAATAACATATTAAAATGAAGAAAATTATCTCTCACGATGAAAAAGATTTCGAGTTTCATAGAATATATGAGCTTTAAGTGACATTATTTGAAATCATTGTCATTTTTAATGAGTAATGTCAATATGATACGTAAAGTCGATTATATGTTAACTAAATGATTGAAAATTAAATTATTCAATAGAATTATTATTATTAAAATGTAAATGTTTTAAAAAATTCTACATCAGTCTTTTTCATTGACTTCTTTTAAATAATACATCTCGAAAAGATACATGATTATTTTTATAGAAACTGAAGAAGAAAGTTTTATTAATGAGTTCATTATTGTGTAAAGAAAATAAAGATTTTTCTATCTTTGTAAAATTTTCATAGATAATGTTTTGTACGTGGAGATTATAAATATCTTTTAATGGTTTGAAAAGGTATCAGCTTTGTCAATGTTTATTCTAAAGGTATGAATAATGAGATAATTTCTAACGGTAATTTTTAACCATAAAAATACCCCATTAACAATGAATGATTATTATTATTTATTAGAACTTTTTATATTTTTCTATTATCTTTGAAGGTTACAATAGTAGATGAATTTCTAGGACGAGAAATTTTACTTAAAGTTCGATCCGCTAAAGATCTTCTAAGTATTAGAAAATATCAAACAAATCATTTTAAAATTAAATTTGCATTCAGTCAAAACGAAGCATTTCAATAATTTATTTATTGAAGATACATTTATATAATTGAAATGAATGTCATTAATTCGATGATAATATGATTAATTGAAAATGTCATTGTTGAAATGAAAATATTGAATAGACAAATAATTTTAACTTTAATATACTACTATCCGTTTGTCGATTCTTCTATAATTTCAGTCAAACACTTTATATGAATTTCTAGAAAAGAATAAATATTTCATTATTGAGTTTTCATAAATAAATCTTGTAATAAACATACTTATTGTTTAGCTAATCGTCAATTATAATTCAAAATGACAAATATATGTTTATTATCAACAACAAATTGTTTCAATCGTTTACCCAATGAAATTATTTTAATAATTTGGGAATATTTAGGTAATGTTGAAGCAATTAAAATATTTGGTTCTATGGAATGTCAACGATATACAAAACTATCAGAAGAATATTGTTATAAAAGTGTCAGTTTTCGTACAACATCATTATCAACTTTTCAACTTTATTGTTCTCATTTATTCAATAAAATTCGATTGAATGTAGAAACACTAAAACTTGGCCATCAGTTTTCTTATTCTCAATTTCGTCTTTTTACACAAATGCGTCCAGGTTAGTCTTATTGATATTCATTTGTAAGATATCGACAATTTAAGCTTTAACTTAATTTTTTCCACCTTTTTTAACGTCATTTTATAGAACCAGAGCTGTTATCGCGAAAAACTATCTTTTAGCGCTAAAAAATGTTTTTTTCAAGCAGAAAAATATAAAAAGTTTGAACAATGCAGTTTTTTTTTCCTGAGAAACATCTTTTTCGAATCATACAAAGATTTTCCTTTCCTTTCTTCTTTCTCAGCAACTCAAATCTTTTTCATACTCGGCATCAAAAAATAGTATAAAAAAATCCTTAAATCAATTGAAATCTCGAAAAGTTTTTGATAATGGAGATTCCATCTTGAGGCTGTGGGTGTGCTAGATGATTACAGTGTCCACACAAAGATCGACACCCACCCACACCCTACATGGAAAAAAAGAAAGATGTTAAGTGAATCGTAGTTTTGTGACTAGCTGATATTTACGATGAGTTGAATGATTTAACATATTTGATTCGATCGTTTATATATCAAACTACGTAGATTTACAAAATGTATCTATATATGATTTACCTGGTGCATTTTTTACTGCTATCATTATATGACTTTTGAGATTAGAATTGATTTAATAGCTTGTTTATCCTTAGTTATTAATGCTGAATTTAAAAAAAGATGTACGGCTGCAAAAAAACTATACTGTTCGAGTATTTTATACTTTTCGTTTAGAAAAAGCATATGCTAGAACTAAAAAGTAGTTTTTTTGCGATAGCAGCTCTCACTCCATAAATTAATGTGAAAAAGACGAAAAAACTAAGTTTATTTGAAAGTTGAATTAACTGAATGATATTTGAATGTTATAATCTATGGAAATGATTGAAAATTTAAATAATTTCCTTCTTCAACTTACTTTTTATAATACACTAGTATTTTAAAAATCCAAATTAAACAATGAAAATAAGTATTCTTATTATCGCTGTTATTGCTTTTCTCTTTATTTAAAATATTATAGATATTTATTTAAACAAAGATAAATCAATAAATTCTAGATAAATCTTCTTTTATATGTAGTTCATTGTAATCTTTTAAAATTAATTTCAGATTCATTTTCTTTTGAAGCATATTTATATTAAGATAATCTTAATATTAAAAATATAGAGAAAAGTTTTATTAACTTTATTTATTTTTTTATTATAGCTTCTTTATCAATTTTAAAAATGTTTCCAAAGCTACGAAGACTTGTATTATGCAATATTCCTGAAATGAGTTCTGATGATCTTGAACCATATTTGTCAGCTATTCCATTTCTACAACATGTATGGGTTTCAAGATGTTCATTAAAAAAATCATCATCTTTAATATGTTCAAATCTTCTTAATCATAACAAAAGTCAATTACAGAGTTGTATTTTTGACGGTATTGATCGAATAAATGGTGTTATTTTATACGAACCCATTCCATCATCTTATCAAGTACAACAATCTCTTACTGATATTCGAATCGGCATGCACGATTTTCTCACACTGAAAAATTTACTACAATTTCTTCCAAAACTCTTGAAACTTGGTATGTTATCAATATTAAATTTGGAGTAAATTAACAAGAAAAGTCTGTAATATTTCTAGACTACAGTAAATAAATAATAGAGGATCTACTAGAAATCAGAACACCACGATACTCGTGAAACTTTTTTAAAAATTTTTTCTAATGAATCGAAAAAACGTAGTCGATAGGGATTAATCCGAAATTTTTAACTTGTTTTTTCATTCTCTAGAAAAATTAGTCTTAATCGACTTGTCACTGCGACTATTTTCATTGATTTTGTATGCATTAGGTTGTGTTCGGCATTACAGACCACTATAGGGAGAATTATTCACTTGTTCACTATAATTTTTATTGTCACAAATATAAGTTTCTTTTTTGAAAATTTTCGAACACAACTCTAAGATCCAAGATTTTTTTTGTTACATCACTACTATATGCTTCGAATATAAATATTTAACATATTTGAGCTTACAATTTGAAGGATATTCTTTTATTATAGATGTTCATATATCCTCAAATATTACAAATAGTGACAATGATCTGTTTATTTCATGCATTTGTCCATGTATTTATTTAAAAAAATTAACTTTGCGGTAAATAACTTCAATAAAGAAACATTACATATCCTTATATTTTTGTCTATATTTAGAATATATCGAACTGTGCAATACTTCCCAAGTGTTGTGAACTTTATTCTTTTGTTTCGTAATACTCTTACTCATATGGATCTAGCTTTTGTTCATAGAGATTCAGCTTCTCGTTATTCATTAGTGTATATTGATGGAAATGTTCTTTTCGATAAACTTCTAGTTCACATGTTAAAATTAGAAAAAATCAATTTTTGCATCAAAACAGGTTGTTTTTCTAGTCAGCGAACATATTTGATCATTAAATCATTTCAATCAGGTAAGTCAGAACTATTTAACTTATAACTATTGTCATTTGTCTTTTTACAATCCAGTCATGAAATAATTTGTTTTTATCGAATATTGTCTTTAATTAACATTTTTAGTCACAAACATAAAAAGGAAGTTTTTTTGAACCATAAATAATACTGCAAAAGGTTCTTCCGTCTTTATAAAGGAAAAATGCTGTACAGTAGTGAATATAAGTTTAACACATTTTTATTGTATCAATAACCTCATGACATAGCTACTCACATCGTTCTTTCGTCATTATAAAAACCTTGTGAAAGACTATGTAATGTAAATAATTATTAAAACTAGTTTTCTGTGTATGTTTTACATGAACTATAACGAAAATACTTCTATTTGAGCAGCCATAAATTTAAGATACTTATACTATTTTGCAATTATAGATGTATCACTTTTATCGAAAAAAATCAAAACGTATAGTATTCGGCGCAGAATGTTCTGCTCGATATTAAAAACAGAAAGTTTTGATCCATTACCATCTATATTATTAGAATACTATTATTCAGAGAAATCACATCTATTTTATTACTTTTAGATAGATAGATAGAAATCAATGAACGTGCTATTTTCTGCTAGTATTTGGCTAGATAATGGTTAAAGCTCAGAAAATGTCTAAAATCTTGAAGTTTACACGTAAAACATTTCTGATAAAATCTCAAATGCAATGGAAAAGATAGAGAACAATTAATGTTGTCATAAGATCTTGAAATTGAAGATGTGGCATGCTTTAAAATATGAGAAAATATTTTTTTCCAAAGGAGGTTGATAATTATGTTACAGTGATTTTTCAGTTCTCTCCAATCTTTTCGTCAAAAACCAAGAGAGGAAAGAGGAAGAGATTAAAGTATTGGATAGCACATATCTAGTATTACGTAGACATACTGATAGCAGATCAATATCATTTGTTGTTGAAATATAATTAACATTTTTGTGTATGAATATATAAGCGGAGTTTCTAATTTTGTTATATACTGTACAAGAAGTATATTTATAATTAGAGTTGGACCTAACTGATTTAGGTTAGGTTATAATTTTATAGAGATTGAGCTGGACAAGCCTGAGCAATATTTGAACACGATTGGTTCATGAAAACTGATTCAATTTTGAATTATGCTTGTTAGCTATAAAAAAAAATAAACTACATTAGACAACAATGCTGTTGTCAGCATCTTACCTCAATAATAGTATCTGAAAAGACCAAGTATCATAACCATCATCTTCTTCTTCTAGTCAAATAATAGTCCGAGAGAGATGTTTCATCAATATATTCACATTTGTATTGTTAATTGAATTTTATTTTTAGAATATTGGCGATCTATGCTAATTGGATGCCATTATGATAGATTACATCAATGTTATGTAATTTTTTCACTGCCTTATGTATTCTCTGAATATTTTGTGGTTACGACTGATATAATGGATACACAATTTAATCAACCAGAATCTCAACTAAATATTTTAATACCAATGTTAATTAAAAAAAGTCGTAACTTGTATTTGGGTATTGAACAAAACGAAAAGTTGAGCTCATCATGCATTAGTTTTTTAACACAAGGCAACTATCGAGGTACACTGCTTGTCATCATTTTTTATCTATATTTATCTTCATATATTGTACATAATGTTTTTTAATATAGGGCATACACTCAGACTTGTACCACTTACATCTTATCAATTAGAACAAAATCAAAATCACTTGATAGAATATTTTTTAAATATGGGACATACACTGGGACTTATACCACGTACATTTTATCAATTAGAACAAAATAAAAATCACCTGGTAGAATATGATCAACTCGAACTGGTACCATTTATTCAAAATCATTCCAGTAAATATGTCAGAATTTGTTTCAGTTTTATTTAATGATGTCAGGCAGAATTATTTTATTTCAAAGAGTATTCTAGTAAGCAACACTCTTGCAAAGAGCACAGAGAGATTTGTCCTATCGATTCACATAGAGTGAAACAGTCCTGATATGAATTTAGTTGATTTGTAATTGTAAATTTTTTTCATTTGTAAAATTTCTATATATTTTTCAGGAGAAGAACTTATTAGCACCACAATGACTTGGCTTAATTGGATGCCACATCTTCGATTATTGAATATTGATACACAAATGTTATTGAAACTTGTGCCAACAATAAATCATAGTGGTACAATCAATCGATTTTCATCCCTTGAAGAACTTATTGTGCGTCAGCTGGATATCCCTCTAGATGAAGATACTTTAAGCGTGATTGTTCAATTGAATACTTCATCATCGTTGCGTGACATTCGTATTATAGAATATAAAGAATTGGATTCTCAATCAATTTATAACAACAAGTTTGTTTCTAATATTTGCCAAATTTGTTGTAATATGAATAAATTAGAAACAATGACAATTAGATTCAAAAATCCACATTCATTATTTGAGAGCACCGTAATAGAAGAACTTGCTGGTGTTGAAAAGAAAAACTGTCGATCTGAATGTATCTATGTTTCTGATGATACTATTCAGTTTTGGCTTGAAAAATAGTTTTCTTATTGTTTATATCGATGAATATCATTATTTTCATTTATTAAATAAAACTATATTTACATATAAAGTTAAACCATAAAATAAATAAAGTTAAATATAGAAACTATCGTTTTTATGTGCCAATGGCTTTTTTTTCTTTTTTACTTTCCAGTTTGTGTCTGCAAGACATTATAAACGAATATATATCCTACACACTTTAAATTTCTTCGAACTGAAATCATTAAAAAAAGCTTATATGATTATTTGTCTTTGCCAGTTTCGTATTGTATAAGAAAAATCTTTTTCTAAATTCTTTTGTTGATCGATAACGATATTGTATTTTCCTGTCTGTATGATTCTCATTATTAAACATCAAGAATCGATGCGTATGAAATAACTAGTTCATATGCAAGAATTCTTTTGTAATCAACCAAACTGTTATCTACTCAAACGTAACTTATTTTTTTGTTCATAGTTACTAATGACCACCTATTAGAGCATTGAATTAGTACAAGTTCTCGTATTTGTGCTGGACCTGTACAAAAAATATTTACTCATAATTCTACCGAATCCACATCTGTGTTACGCATAGTCTATTCCGTATTCATCGAATTTATATCAATAACTTACATGCTCGTATGCACCTCGTAAGTGAAATTCAAAATGTAGGTTCGGTATTTTATTTAGCTTCAAAAAAATAAAAATAAGATAATGTCTATAGTACGAGAGTGCGTCCTATAGTAGATATTTCAACACCTACTCTCAAGATGGTTTTCTGAAATTGACAGTAATCGAATCAATGGATATTGCAAATTATGTCGACAAATTTATAAACACAAAATGGGAATCTTTAGTAATTTCACAAAACGACATAAACCTTTCTCATTCGTGGTTTAATGGTAAAGAATGATTTTTTTTCACCAAATTTCTAATTATTTACTAAAACCTGGAATTTAGAAAGATCCTCTGAAATAAATAACTGGCATACAATATATATAAAAACATTCACAGAAGAATTTTGTTGAATTATAGAGGATCGTATAAAGTGCTTAGTACGACTGTACTAAAGTAAAAACACCGAAAGTACTAAGTAACGTACCTGATGTAACCACTGGAGCGTAAATACAAATGAGAGGTAGCGTTGAATCATCTGTTTAGTTTAAGTTTAATTCTTTGACTATAGTTCATCAGAAGAATTTAATATTATATTATAAATAATCTTTGTTAGTCATATAGTTTATGTGTCGTAATTATGAGCTTTTAAAAATCAGTTTCATCTTCGATGTCGTCACTTATAATGTTTTCGATAGTCATCAACGTACTAGTTAACTCTGTGTATTGTTCCGTCAATAAGTTGCTATTGTCGTACAGAATAAAGAAAGGACGAATCAACGCATTCCAAAAATACATGTGAAAGATAGAATAAATCAAGCGTATATTAGTTTTGTTCGATGCTCACTTTTTCTTAGTGTAAAAAATGATGAAAGCTGCTGTAGTAACGGGTTTTACAGAACATTTGGAAATCAAACAAGTACCAATTTCTAAAGTAGGATCAATCGATGTTCTAGTCAAAAATATTGCTTGTGGTGTATGTCATTCAGATTTACATTTGGTTGAATCAAGTCAAAATATTCAAGAAATATTAAAAACAACTGCTCATGAATTATCATTATCTATATGACTATAATTCATTAAATAAAATTCATTCAAAATACCCTTCAACACAAATAGTAAAATCAACAAAAGGAATTCATCAATTAAGTTCATCAAAATATAATTCAATATTTATTCAATTAGAAGATGATACAAAAAACAAATTGGAGATTTTAAAGAAGAAAATAATAATAAGAACACAAGGATGACAGGACGAATACAAACAACGACACGAACAAAGACAGGACGAGGACAAACAATCAGCGGCCCATATCATCGTGAGGTACAAATTCGTCTAAAAATAAATATTGAAAACATACTTATTTAATTTATATATAACTTACTATTGTCAAAATCGCCGTTATGGATTGCGTTGATTGGCGTCGTATAATTCATGTGCCATCGTCTAACTTTTCCAACAATTTTATTAATAATTGTATTACTATCCAGGTCCACCAATTCGGCACGGAAACGGTCGGGTCCGTGGTATTCCGAAGATTTCATGGAAGCAGTATTCCCGTTGAACGGATCCGGTGACTGGATTTATCCGGTTTGGGCCGGAACCTCCAGGAACATCTCGAAATCGACAGCCGGATACGGTTACCTCACTTCTTCATCGGATTCCTGGTATTTTCGCGACGGGTTCCGCTTGAAAATGGCGAGTTTCCTCAGCGATTTTGCCCGAAATTCATGGAACCCTGTTTCAGGAACCATCGTCCTTAACCAGTATTTGTAGAGATAATCTAAAATACTTTTTTCTCTCGACATTACACATATACTGTAGTCGTCCCAACCCCAAAGATTATATACAATACAAAGACCGGATGCATATAGATGTTCAATTTCTTTTTGTTGATTATCAGTATAATAAAACCAAGTTACAAACAACCATAAAAAGTGAGGAAGTGCAAAAGCGTAAAAATATTTTTTATGTACATCAGTCATACTCATTGGAATTTGCTTATAAATTAGTTTTCAAACATTCTATATGTTTCTAATTTTTATCATGCGAGATTTTATATAGTCTCCCCAGCCTAATTTAGTTCGAATTTCTATACCTAAATATTTAAAACATGACACAAATTCTATTTTTTCATCTTGAAAGACTACTTTTGGTTCTCTAGGAGCTACTGCACTATGTATTAGCATAGCTTTCGTCTTTTTAACATTAACAGGTAGAATATAGTTTTTAGAAAATGATGAAAGCAGTTGCATCGCTATTTCTGCTTGTTTCTCAAGTTCTATTATATTTTGAGATAATTTATTTTCCAATGATCCTTTGATAAGAAAAGCTAAATCATCAGCAAATAAATGAGAGCAAAAACAAAAGAAGTGTTTAGGTAAAAAATGAATATGTAATCTAAATAGCGTCACAGCAAGAACTGAACCTTGGGGTGCTCCTACTAATATATTTATTTAATTTATATATATCTTACTATTATCAAAATCCCCGTTATGTATAATATTTAGTGGGGTTGTATGATTGTTTATCCATCTTTTTATTTTTTCGATTATTTTATTTATAATTATACTACTATATCTAAAAGAAAAAAACATTATTTTTTATAATTATATTTAAAAAACTTACAATGTTGCTATTCGAAATACTAATAAACAACATATTGATTTGTATACATTTGCGGTTTTTATTAGCAATACAATGAACAAAAACATTGTAGTATTTTGAAAATTATCCATAGCGTAACAAATCTGAAATGAAAATAGAAAAAATTATAATTGAAAAAGTAAAAAAAAATAGAAAGCTACCCAGGTCGAATAATCCGGCACGGAAACGGCCGGTTCCGTGATATTCTGGAGATTTCATGGAAGCGGTATTCCCGTTGAACGGATCCGGTGACCGGATTTATCTGGTTCAGGCTGGAACCTACAGGAACATGTCAAAGCCGGCAGCTGGATACGGTTACCTTAATTCTCCATCGAATTCCTGACATTTTTCGGACGGAACCCGCCCGAAAATGGCGAGTTTCCTCAGAGATTTTGCCGGAAATTTATGGAATCCTGCTTCAGGAACCATCGTCATGGGTAATTGTATTACTACAACTAAAAGAAAAAAACATTATTTTTTATAATTATATTTAAAAAACTTACTGTAATACTATAATTATGAGGATTCTTATAATGCAAACTAATATGCGATACATTTTATTATATATCTGAAAAAAATAGATAAAATTTTAATTGAAAAAGTAAAAAAAAATAGAAAGCTACCCAGGTCGAATAATCCGGCACGGAAACGGCCGGTTCCGTGGTATTCCGGAGATTTCATGGAAGCAGTATTCCCGCTGAACGGATTCGGTGACCGGATTTATCTGGTTCAGGCTGGAACCTACAGGAACATGTCAGAGCCGGCAGCCGGATACGGTTACCTTACTTCTCCATCGAATTCCTGACATTTTCCGAGCGGGTTTCGCTCAAAATGGCGATTTTCCTCAGGGATTTCGTCGGAAATTCATGAAATCCTGCTTCAGGAACCATCGTCCTGGGTAATTGTATTACTACAACTAAAACAAAAAAACATTATTTTTTATAATTATATTTAAAAAACTTACTCTAATAGAATAATTAATAAGATTCTTATTATGAAAACAAATACACGATACATTGTAATATATATCTGAAAAAAATAGATAAAATTTTAATTGAAAAAGTAAAAAAAATAGAAAGCTAATTCGAGTAATTTAAAAGCGGAAAAGTAAACTATACGGGTTTAGTCAAAAGTATATATTCGTCTCTCTAATAAATGAAAAGGATAAAATTATTTAATAAATATATCGTGTATCGACTGAAATGACCAGAATGTACTTGTAGTCTACAAGAATATCGAACTCAGACGAGCGAATAAACAGAAATACATTTGCATAAAAGAAAAAAGAAAAATTGTCAGTATCAATCATATTGTAAAGAGTGACCCTCGAATAATGTATTTATCATTAAAAACAATGGGTAACATAAAATATGATTATTTCATTCTTTTTCTCTTATTCTATTTTCTACATAGACAAAGTAAATGTCGAATTGCTTACGTTGCGATCTATGTGTACATGTTCACTAATTTAAACAAAAAGAAAGAATCGATATTTAAATAGACTGCTTTGGAATTTCTTTACGGAATCAATTAGTTTTAAATGCATTGATAATTAAATGAATAATTCAACGAAAAGAAAGTTTCTTTTTTTGACACTTCGATTTGATAACGGTCATTAGTATTTAAGAAAAACATTTTTTTAATAAAAGAAACTTTTGAAAAACATTTATATTTATATAATTAGAGGTTATAATTTGTGATTGATTCATTATTGATCTATGGATAAGACAAAGAAATGATCTTGGAAGTTTGCATTTTTTATTGGCGAATAATTTAAATGGCAAAGAGAATAGTGTTGATAAATGATTATTCCCATGAGAAAAATAATTAAAGATTAAATGATAGAATACCAGATAACATGACTAGAGAAAATTCTTTTTAGATTTAACAAACTTAAAATAAAGCTTATATTTTATTTATTACTAAATTCAATATATTAGCTTGATCTGATCATCCTTTGGTAAGTTATGATGTGCATCATAATGATAGATCTTATACAATTATAAAGAAAAGAGTCATAATTTGTACTTTTTAATATATGAAAGACTTCATATATTATTTTGACCAAAAGAAAGAGAATTTATATTTTTTTGTTGTATCAAGTCGAATATTTTTTTTACTTTACACAAGTATTACTTTCAGAAAAAAGAGTCAATAAGATGTTTCTGTTTTAATAAAAAGAACCATGGTATTTTTGTGTTGTTCTTAAAAGTAGTTTGAATTTTTTAACTGAAAAAAAAAGATTTCTCACAAGTCTAATATTACTGAGATATAGCTTGTGAAAAAACATCTCGAAAAAACGTAACTCGACATAATTAATCCTTTTCAACAAAGTTTATGAGTATATACTTTTTATCCTAATTATATTTTATTTTTATCGTTTTGTTTTCGTATTGATCATTTTTCATCAACAATTTAATCCAGTTTAGTTAAGTATACATAACTATATTGAATGGACAACATCAAGGAGATTCATAACGACTATTTCTATGTATGCTACTCTTGCTTCTTTCTTCCATAATACATGAAAAGCTTATTACAATAGAAAACTGAAAGTATAGAAATATGAACTCCAGTATATCTGTGTCAAAAGCTTTTTATTATATCCTTTCTGAACAGAATCAAATTCGTTTATTTTTTGTATTATGATTTATAAATCAATGTTATTTAATAAGATAAAAGAAATATATTGTGAGTAATCATCTTGAGAATGGATGTATGTGTAAGTGAAATTCTACATAATAAATCAAAAGGATTTGCACGCTCTCGCTCGCTTTTTTTTTATTTAAAATAAATAAAATGTCATTTTTTTTTGTAGGATTTTTTCGAAATTTTATTTCGATGTAAAGTCCAAGGCGATTCTTCCAGTAATTTTGTATTTAATCATATCATCGAAAATTTCATTAATATCTCCTAATTTTTGTTTTTATATTTTACATGTTATATTATGAACTTTTACAAACTGTAAAGCTTCTTGCATATCTTGTCGTGTGCCCACAGTACTTCCAATTAGTTCAATCCCACGTACGATACAATCCATGATTGGTATGGATATTTTACCATTTGCTAAACCTGCTTGAACACCACCCATTGTTTTTGTTTATTGTATATTTATTATTATGTATCGACATAAAATCTAGTATGATATAATATTATGAAATAAGTTTATTATAATGTGTGATTATGAAGTCAGACATTATAAATTCAAGTATGATACTCAATAGTGAACTTATTTTTTTAAAATAATATCTTGCATTGTCTTTTTTGTTTTGTATCTTAAGGTAATACCTATTGATGAATAAAGTGTACTTAAATGGAGATATATATATACGTATTTCAATGAATTTTTTTTTCTTCTTTATATATATACTTGATTCTCGTTAGATGTCCCCAGTTAACATCCTTCCATTTCTTATTTGAGTTTTACTAGCAGACTATTTGTAATATTTGAATTAGTTTTATTTCATTTGATATTTTACGGAATTTGTTTTTTTTATTTATTTATTGATTTAATTTTTATTTTACAATTATTAATTATTATTTTAGTATGTAAATTCAATGTCTCATTCATTTGAAACATCTTTATCATTTCTTTCACCTTTATTAAATAAAGTAAGATTAATTTTCCATTGTTCATAAATGTTTGTAGTAATTAAAATTCTTTAGTTTGAAACTACTGAGGTAGATAAAAATGATAACGATCTAAATCAAACAACAACATTATTACCTCTTTCACCTCTTTTTGATGCTACTGTTGATGATGACTATCTAGCTGTTCAATCATTGATAAGTAAAAATTATGACGTTAATGCAAAGGTAAATGCAATAATAATAAAAACGGTTAGAAAATTAATTTTGTAATATTTTTTTTTCAAGGATATTGACGGAATAACTGCATTACATTTATGTGCTTTTTTCAATTGTGTAGCAACATGTGATACATTATGTGCACGTCAAGCATTTGTTAATGCGAAAGATAATCAATTATTAACGCCATTATTTTATGCATGTAAAGCTAATTGTCCGGTAAAGAAATACATATACATATTAAAGATGATTTTTATTTTCTATACTAATTTATTTTAGATTATTGTACGGACACTTGTTGATCATGGTGCTGACTGTGATACACAAAATAAACATTGGCAAACACCATTACATATATGTGCATTATCATCGGATGCTTCATCTGCAGCTTTTTTTATAAGTCATGTTATAAATGTTGATGCTACAGATGAACATGGATTAACTGCTCTTCATTATGCAGTAAGTTCTTTTTGTTTTTCTATTATTTGATAAAAATTATATTTTTTCTTTATAAATTTAGTGTATGAGTGGAAATATTGAAGTAAGAAATATTTTTAAAACATAAATTTCATTTGAATTCTCATATTTTTTAGATGGTTAAATTATTAATTGATTCTGGAGCAAACGTCAATTTAAGTGATCGGAAACAAAATTATCCACTTCATTGGGCATCATATAAAGGATCAATTGAAATATTTAAAATTTTACTTGATGCTCATGTTAATGTTAATTGTGTCAATGATCAAGTAAATTCAATTAGTTTTCTGCTTGATTAAATCTTTACATTTTTATTTTTTTTCAAGGGTTTAACACCTTTACATCTTTGTATTATTAATAATCATATGGATTGTATTCGAAAATTACTTGATGCAAATGCTAATATCAATGCAAGAACACATAATGGTAGTTTACCGATTCATTTTGTTGTTTATCTTGGTGATACAGATATTTTTGATTTACTTAATAATCAACCGAAAGCACCTGAATTAACAGAAACAGATCAACATGGAAATGTATGTATTCTATTTTTAAATAAAAAGAAAATTTAATTTGACTTTATTTTTAAAGACTATTCTTCATTTTGCTGCTGCAACAAAATCTACAGAATCAAATATTATTCAACTTGTTTTATCTAAATTAAAAACATCATTGATTAATATACAAAATACTAAAAAACAAACTCCATTACATACAGCCGTCTTATGTAATAATGAAAAAGCCGTTCATCAATTACTTGCTGCTGGTAAGATAAATAAATTTTTAGGTTTTTTTATTGATTCTTGTTGTTGTATTTCAGGTGCTGATCCAAGTTTAGTTGATAATGAAGATAATACACCATTACATTTATCAACAATATTAATGAATAAATGTAATCAATCACGTATTCTTTTAGATTTAGTTTCACATCAACCTGATATATTATGTTTAAAAAATAAAAATAATTTAATTCCACTTCATATAGCATTAAAAAATTTTGATTATCAAACTATTGGTTATTTAATGCCTGATAAAGAAGGAAAATTAATTGAACAAGCTCATAATTCATTATTATTACTTGATTCATTTGGACGTCATTCCCTTCATTATGCAGCTAATTCCGGTATGACAACTTTTATTGAACGATACTTTAAACAAATGAATAAAGATATTATTAATCTACAAGATTCATTTGGTCTTACACCATTACATTATGCATGGTAAATATCTTTTTTTTTCATACAAAAGAGATCACTTTTGAAGAGGAAAGACGATTACAAGTAAAAAGTACTTCTACTGCTAATTATTTATACCAATTTGACACAAATAGACAGAGCCTTTTAAACGAAATAATAACACTCTATTTTTACTCTTAATTAGCGTTGTTGATTTTATTTTAAACGATGAGATATCCTTTACGAATATATTCATCCTTTATTTCATAATGACTTTTAACAAATTCAATAAGATTCTTACCTACTTATCTAGATGATTGATTTAACAAATAAAATTTATTTAGTATTAAATGGCATGGACTTGATGCAATTGATGTTTTATTAAGATTTGGCGCTGATGTTAATATAAAATGTAAAACCTATGGAGCAATACCATTACATTATATTCTTGTTTATTGTTATTCATCGGATACAATTGAACAATTAATTCAAGCCGGTAGTGATGTATTAATAAGTACATCACATGGTGAAACATGTTTATCTTATGGTATTATGCAGAATGATACTTATTTACTTAAAATACTTTTTGATTCAATAAATGATAAAATCTATGATAAATCAAAATTAATATTTTTATCTTGTTTACATGGAAAAGATAATTCATTAGAATATCTTATTGAAAATGATAAAAATATTAATTTAGATGAAACAATGAATGATGGAATGACTGCACTTATGTTAGCTTGTTATTATGGACATTGTTCATGTGTTCATTTACTTTTACATCGGAAAGTAAATATTAAAAAAGTCAATGATATCGATGGAAAAACTAGTTTACATTATGCAGCATTAAATGGACAAACAGAATGTATACTTGCTTTATTACAAGAATTACAAGCAAATCAAGATGATCTAAAAACAATTATTGATCTTAGAGATAAGAAAGGAAAGTAAGTATATCACGATAACAATCAAAAGAGTGATCATTCTACGATATCAAATTGAGAATAAACTAGTTTTTGTATTTCATTAAATAATGATTTAATTGTATATATTGTTTATTTTAAGAACTGCACTTCATTATTGTGTTGAACATTCTTCTCCTAATTGTATACGTTTATTAGTAAATTTTGGTGGTGGAAATCCAAATGTTACTGATTTATCTTTACTTACACCGTTACATTACTGTGCGATGTATAATTGTGAAGAAAGTCTACAAGAATTATTAGATGCACATGATTTAAAAGTTAACGTTGTTGATAAAAATAAACGTTTACCATTACATTATGCTGCTGCAAGTGGAAATGTTACAATATTATCAACTTTAGCTGATGTAAGTAATCTACGTAATTCTATTTTTAAATTATTTACATTCATTTATATTTAGTATGATTACGAACAAATTGCTGATATTGATGGATTTAGTCCATTACATTATGCCGTTTTGAGAGGTTAGCAAAACAATATAAATATATATTTAATACTTTTTTTTTCAACAAAAAAATTTTAGGACATGAAACAGCAGTTCGTATTCTTCTTGCATCTGATGTTAGTCTTCGATGTTTAAAAACAAGTCGTATAACACCTGTTCATCTTGCTTGCATTCGTGCGGATGCAACTTGTCTTCGAGCAATTCTAAATGTTTTACGAACGGATAGTATTTCAACTATAATTAATTTACCAACAAAAGTCGATCAGTAAGAATATTTCCGAAAAACTAAAATAAATATTGAGTATATTTTTAATTCATAGATTTACACCGTTACATTTAGCATCGATGACAAAAAATGGTTCTGAATGTATACAAATATTACTTCGCTATGATCATGCAAATGTTGATGCAAAAGATCATTTACAACGAACACCAATTATGTATGCGATTATCAATGGTATCGATTCTAATATAATAGGTATAAATTTTGAATATATGTGTTTGTCTCTCTCCTCCGGGCTCGTTTTTGATCCCTCGGAGGTAAAACCCTAGACTAGAATTCAGTTTTCTACTTAATTTTTTAATTTTATTCTTTACTAATATTTAACTTGTAATTATTTATTTAGATATGTTACTTGCTAAATGTAAACATTTTGATGCAGTTGATCATTTAAAAAATAATATTCTTCATTATGCTTGTATATTCGTATGTTGAAAACTAAGATTTTTTATTTGTTTAATATTATTTTTCTTTTAGAATAATGAACCAGTTATTGAAAGTCTTTTAAGACGAAATTCATCTTCAGCATTTGTTGAAGCAGTTAATAATGAAAATCAAACGTACGTAATTATATTTTTTGTTTGTTTTATATTCTATTTTATTATTATTATTTTTATAGACCATTAAGTTTGGCAAAAAAAGCTCAAATATCCCCATCGATAATCGATATATTATTTTCTTTATCTGGTCGATTGTAAAATATATACAGTGAATAACTTATTTCAAGACTGTGATAATAAATAGGAAAAAGAAAAAAAAAATTAAATAAGAGAAATAAACTATAACATATATATATGTCAGATGTTCATTTCTTGTAGATAATATTCAAGCGTTAATTTTGATTTTTTTTTCTTTCATGTAACGAAATGAATCAACAAAATCTTTTAATAAAGACGATGACATTTTCCCATTGTACTTTTAATAAAAATTTTTTCAATATTTGCCCATTTTTTTCGTAATAATTGAATAATAAAATTAATTGACATATTAGTATTAATCATTACTTGTTCAATAGTCATATTGACATGTCCAATAGCAACATTAATATTTGCATGTTTTTTTAATTGTACACGTAATGTTGATTTAATTTGTTGAACTTTACCAGCTAATGTTTCATTATGTGTAATTAAAGTTGGAAATTTTCCTGCTTTACCAAGTCCTGGTCCAAGTAAACGTGGTATTAAACGAATTATTGTTTCGGATGCTAAAAATGTATGATAACGATGCTCAAGGTTACGTTTCTTTTTTTTATCTTTATTTAAACGTTTTAAATCTTCCGTAGTCATACAGGGTATATTATTAGTACGTGCTTCATTACAATGTTCTTCATCACCATAGAGACAAATTTTATGACGAGGACGAATTGTATATGGAAGTCGAATTGAACCGCAAAAACGTTTTTCACGTAAAGTGTTATAGTTTTTTAAAATTATTTGTAATTCAATTGTTTCAATAAAATTGCGTTTACGTTTATTATGAGAATAGGATAATAGTTCGTCAACAGATTTGTGTAATGCTTCCTAATGTATAAATATTTTTAAATGAATAAATTTGAAATAAAATGCTTACACGAGATATTTTAGATGTCGAACTCATTATGAATTTATAAATATGAAAAAAGTGAATATTTACTAATCTATTATTGGACTATAAAAATTTTTATCCTGCGAAATAAAACTTGCATAAGTTTTATCATAGTGATGAAATTACATTTTTGAAGAAATATAAAAAGAGGGCAATACTATGCATTCATACGTTAATAACAGAGATTTATTATTATAAAATTAAACTTGATTGTGTATTTCCACAAATATTAATTGGATACTATAATACATTTTCTTGATTTTCCAGAGAAATCTTTTCTTTCAATAACCATAAACACAGAAGTGCAGAATATACCTGTCTACGTCAATGACGTTCGAGAAAATCTTTGATTTCTATGGATCCTCTGTGAAATTACTGAGAGGAAGACGACTATCGTTTGACAGTAGATGCAAAATTCTTACTCAGAAGAATTCAGAATTTTGTAACTTATTTCATATTCTGCCAAAGAAATAAAATTTGATCTTAAAATGCTGTTAGCAACTCATGTATAACTTTAATATGTTAATAACTATGTGACAAAATGGTTAACGATAAAAAAAACACATTTTTCTATATAACAAATGTTAAAGGATAAAAGGAATGCATAGTAAAATTGTTGTAATATATATTTCTGTACTAGTTCTATTGTTTATAATTACTCTAGTGAAATTCAAAAATATCAATGCTCAATAACGGAAATGAAAATGACGATATCAATTAATCGATATGGTATATTAACTTTTATATATCAGTAATCTTTGCGTGACAATCAAGTACTCTTCGAAAGATTTGTATTAGAAAGGCAGAAACAGTTTGTCGTGAAAATAAGAATTAAATGTTCATTCTAATAAACAGTTTTTTATTATTCTCGTGCTTGATTGATTGTAAAGAATTCTTTTAAAAATTATGTCAGATAATCACAGAATTCACTATCATATTTTTGTATAAAATTTTACTCGACAAAACTATTAACATGATATATACCAGAAAGAAAAAGTAGATATCAATTAGAATTATTTCTCATATGATAATTTAAAATACTTTAACAATTTAACTATATTATTTCAAAAATTTATTTTATTTTATTAAAATTAAATTGTCAACGAGACAAATATAAAAACGTATACAATTTGATGCAATGCATATTATTATATTCGATTTGAATCATGGAGTGGCAAATATCAAACTGATACAAATTTTGAATTCCACAAGTCAAAATTTTAAAAATGTTAATTTTTGAAAATTTCAGTTTTTGAAAATTTTGAAAATTTTAAAATTCTTTTATATGGTGATCGCATTGATTAGGAGAGAAGCAGAAATCAGAAGTTTACTTTTTGAATTTTAAAATTTTAAAATTCTTCTATAATATTGACATTTTTGTATCATCTTTATGAAGACCCCAGGGTCAGGAGAAAAGCAGAAATCAGAAGTTTACTTTTTGTATTTTAAAATTTTAAAATTCAAAAAGTAAACTTCTGATTTCTTCTTTGCTTCTGACCATGAGGTCCTTATGTAGATAATACAAACATCTCAATATTACACTAGAATTTTAAAATTCAAAAAGTAAACTTCTGATTTCTACTTTGCTTCTGACCATGAGGTCCCTATATAGACAATACAAACATCTCAATATTACACTAGAATTTTAAAATTCAAAAAGTAAACTTCTGATTTCTACTTTGCTTCTGACCATGACGTCCCTATATAGATAAGACAAATATCTCAATATTACATTAGAATTTCAAAATTTTAAAGTTTTTGAAGTTTAAGAAGGGAACTTCTGATTTCTGAGTAACTTGTAATGAAGTAGTGTCATAAATTTCTGGTAAAAATCAGAAATCAGAAGTAGAAGTTTATTCAAAATCGGTTTCATTTTGAGATTTGCCACGCCCTCATTTGAATTCAACTAAGCAGAGTTAGAACCGGTAGGGTTTTTTTCTTATCGGTACCGGTACCGATAGGAATTGGCCAGACCGGTAGACCGGCATAATTATTGACTAGCTTATTATTTAATACATAGGCAAGGGTGTGAGTGTGTGTGTAAAAAAAACAAAACCCACACCTACACCCACACCCTCAACACATAAATAGCGATTTTGCGTAATAGACACAACGAGGCTCAGCAACGGTGAAAAATGATAGTTGTGTCAACCACCGTTGCTGTTGACACGTAAACGGTCATCGTTTACGGCAACTTACGGGTCATTATATGGTGCTCACTTCACTATTTCACTGTCTAGTTGTATTATTCTTTTTCTTTTGCACGTACTTATGTAGTTGTTACAACAAGTTACTCGCTACGCATGAGAAGAAAAGAGAAGAGAACAGGAGAAAATACAAATATATATATATATATATACTACAATCGAGGTTACATCAAAAGGAGAATATCATATAAAGGTAGTATGTTGCAAAAACACATTATACCTATGGGTACACTGCTCAACTGATTAATACTTATTTTATATGCATAATAGTTACATCTCATCTTTTAATTATTTTACTTAGTTCAAAATCTTGACACTTGAGCTACCATGCCGGAAAGCTTACACCCCCAATATACTTTTTAGCGAGAAAAGTTCATATGGAGAAGTTTTGATGAACTCTTTCATAAAAATATTTAGATATGATGCGAAAAAGTTCATTAATGTTAGAGTTTTTCTATCTCGCAATAAAAATAAAATTGAGTAGATTTACTCGATATTATATTTTTTAATGGAGACTAATCCGCATATATTCAGACTTCTCTATATATTTTGTTCAATCATAAGATAGCCAAAAATTTCAAACCTTTTCTCTCATATCTGATCGAACTTTTATAGTAAAATTTCATGATAAAGAATTGAGTCTCGTCATTGAAAATGTCGTGAAAGTGAGTGTTTTTAAAACGTTTTCTGCATGTTGGTAGTTACTTAAAAGATATGTAGCTATCGCATCCTACAGAACATCTTTGCTCCATTTTTTTGCACTTACTTAGGTCGAAGAGTACGAAATTCGTATACGGTCGTGTTTCGCCGTATTTTGACGTATTACCTGTCTTAGTATTACGATCATATTTTGCCCGTATCTTATACTCTCGTTTACGACAGAGCATGTTCGACCTAGGTTGGTTCGATAGGTTTTTCACTATACAAAAATATGTATAAAATACTGCGATATTATATTAAAATAATCAATATTAGACTCATTCCTCTAGCAACTTGTCACAGCTTATTAAGAATCTTATAGTTATAGAAAATAAATCAAATCAATTTATTTATCTATTCAAACCATATCAGACGATCATAATCTAGCATTACCTTTCTCATTCTGACATTATGAAAAGTTTTAACAAATATTGTCAGATAAACAAAAACCATATTTTCTATTTTTTGAACTTTAAAAGATTATATGATTTTGATTTTTTTTCTTAACAAATGCATCTCAGCTTGTTCTATATTCTAAGACCACATATGATCTTCTTTTCTTATTTTTTTTCTTGTCAAGTTAATAATAGTTAACAAAAACATTTGATTTACTGTCAAACTTACACATTATATTACTCAAAATTCTAATTTAAGATGAAGTTTGCATGTCAATGTAATTTTTTATCAGTCAAATACAATACAATTTTATTACTTTCTATTACTATGATAATAATCATTTTTATCAGTTTCTATATTATGAAAATAAAAGTTGTACCATCAATTAATGTTATTATTTTAAAAAATCAAACTATTCCAACAAGTCAAAATATTTCATTCGAACAAAATATTTCAAAAAGCCAAAATATTTCATCAGAACAAAAAATTGCATGTATCGTTTCTATTCAAGGTACAATTGGTCGTTTGGGTAATCGAATGTTTCTAGTTGCAAGTGCTTATGGTCTTGCTCGTCTTCATTCTTGTCATTTATATCTAGAATTAAAAATGATCAATGAATTGAAATCAGTATTTATTCTGGATCTGTCCCCATTACTTATCTCGTCATCGACATTTAATTCATTTACTAGTAACAGTTCAAAATCAATGAATAGAATTAGTCAGAACGTTGCTTGTGATTATATTACAACATTAACTCGTCCAAATGCAATTCCATCAGGAACAATGTTTGAACTCATAGGTTATTGGCAATCATATCTACATTTTGCTAAATATGATGAAGAACTTCGACAACGTATTTTTGTTGCATCACAATCAGTACTTGAGAAAGTTTCGAATTTTTTTATTCAATTTTATCAACGAAAACGAGGTTATAGACCTCAATTTTTATTAGAAAATCATCAATCCTTCAAAAGACAACTATCTCAATTAAATTCGACTACATGGATTGGAATTCATATACGCCGTTCAGATTTTGTAGATTTACGTTTTTCTTCAAGTGATGCTTATCTATTCGATGCTATCAAATATTATACTATGCGCTATCCAAACGCCCATTTTATAGTTACTAGTGATGATAAACCTTATTGTAAAAGGCTCTTTCGTAAGCAATCAAATATTTTTCTTACACCTGGAGCATATTCTATTGGTGATGATCTAGTAATTCTTTCACTTTGTCAACATTCAATTATAACTGGTGGAACATTTGGATGGTGGACAGGTTATCTTGCTGGCGGAGAAGTAATTCATGATAAAATTTATCCATCAGGATGTTCAAGACGTGAATATTATTATCCACCATGGTTTTTAATAGATGGGAATGTACGTGCACATAAAAATACTGAGTATATTTTACGATAAAAGAATAGAAAAGTAAAAATTAGAATAACTACTATTATTCTATTTTTCTCAATAATAAATCAACCGATCAAGTATTAATAATAAGTATATTTTATTAAATTCTGTTTATTCACATTGAACATGTCCATAGTCGTATCCTGTTGACATTATTCTTGGATATTTTCAATTAACTATACAAGAAAAATATTTTATTAAGAATAAAATCTTATCATTTGATATAAATCTATTTTGTTCTACTTGGGTCAATATTCCCTCATAAAAATCGATGATATTATTATCCTAATAAAAGATTCTTGTCTTAGCATATTTATTTTTTTGTATGTAATAACAGACTGTTCAACAATAAATAAATTAATCATAAAGAAAAGAAATCTTACTTCCGGTTGACTAAGTTCTAAAGCATCAAATAGTTCTGGATGTTTAATTGGTAATTCAATAACTTCTTTTATTTGTTTATCAAGACCACTCACCATTTCATAGGTAGAATCAGGAACTTTTTCTACCACCATTAAATTAATTAATGGATCAGCCTCAAATCATAGAAATATAAATAAAATAGATTTTCTATTTGTCACGTTATTTGGTAAAATTTTATGTAATGTATAACTATCATTTTTTAATGCAACACGACAACTTGGTGTTACTTTAGCGATATCAATATTTTTATCAAGATCTACAACAAATTTACCTTCTAGATAAACCTAAAAATAAATAAAAAATTCAAACTTTTCATAATTACGCGTGTCTTAGCTGAAATATGTGTATTCAAATCTATCTCATTGATTTTAAAATATGGTAATAGACTGCGACTACATAAATATATAAGAATTTTTATCGTCATGCATCAAAATAAAAAATTAATAATAATATAAAACAAACAATATTGCCGAAACTTTCCTCTCTAGATTCTGTAGTGTTATGATGTTCCGTTAGTAAAACAGTCTTGGAATGCATGATTCAATCAGCAGTTGCAAAATTCTTACTTAGCAGAATTCAGAATTTTATAACTTATTTAAAATTCTGTTGAAGAAATAGTATTCTTAACATTATTTTATTTCCTCGTAATTGATGGACTGGTTGATAGGGCATAAGTATACAAAATTCTGAAGTCTGCTGTGTAAGAATTTTGAGATGACGAGAGATTCTACATAGATGTTTCATAGCTTTACATTTTTAAGACTTGAACAAAATACTCTAACAACTTGCTCAAATTCCAATTATTTTAATTCATTTAAATATGACGAAGATAATAATTATTATTCTGTATTATTTTCTAAAGAAATGAGGAAAATGATGGCCCACTGTCTGATACAACTATGAAATACAAAACTTTACAAATTGTGAAAGAAAATTTCAAAGATTATTTCAAGTATTAAAAAGGAATGACAGTTGATTTTATCATTTGTTTTTTACTTTTTTCTATATAGCGTCAGGTAAATCAATACCAAATAAAAATTTTATTAAATTATTCGATAAAATCAAAACTTTCATTGCTCTTAATTTCTTTCTTTCTTTCTTTAATATTCTCTCATCATTATCATCTTTTTGAAATATGAATATACCAACGACTGACGTTACTTTTACATTTATATACCAGCAGATACGTATCTGTTTAAATCATATTCATAGGTCTTTTATTCATTCTATATATATATATTTCCATTATACAACTAATCCCCAATCAACGTCGTGCATTGATCGTAAAACGAATGTATACACAACTAGATCGGTCGTTTTGTCTCTCATCTATCATATTGTGAAAGCAGATACTCAGATACACACCGTTGTCCTGTTCAAATAGAGGCGTATTTTTTTTCTCTTCCTTTTTCTCTTCATCTAGAAATGCGGCGACATAGATAGAAAAAGAAATTAATCATCGTTTTTCAATTATCACTACGAATAGATAGTATTTGCATTCGTTTCTGATGTATATCTTGATCAATAGTCATGTATAGCAGTATTTATAAATAAGAAAATGAATTAAAGAATCTAAGAAATGGTAAGATAATTTGATTTAAAATTCATACATGCATATATATATTTCTCTATTGGTCAATCAAAACGAAAAAGACCAATCATGTTGACATAAAGTAATAGAGAAAGAGAGGCAGAGAGAAAAAGAAAAGGAAAAGAGGAAGGAGAAGTCAGTACTTATATTTTCAATGCCACTCGTCGTTTTCTTTTTCAATAGCATCATAAAAGTACATAATCAATTGGTAATAATCGATCGAAAAGTTTTACTCCCCCCTTTTTTTTAGAATAATGAATATACAAGATAAATCATCTTCTATTCATAATGATCTATTACAATCTGATAATAATAATTATCCACAATCATTTACGTGTTTAAATGATGTTTCATTTGATTCAAATAATTACATTTATACTCAACATCAAGAACAACAACAATATTACCCACAATATTGTTTTCATTCATCATCAAATAATGATTTTAATTATTATCAACAACAACAACCAACGAATATTTTCTATCCACAATATTATTCATCATCGTCATCATCGTCAACATCATCACGCATTGAACCATTAAGTATTAATTCAAATTCTGATATATCAAATGAAAATCGAAAAGATTTAATATCTCCATCAATATCAGAATCAAATTGTAAAGTTAAAAGTCCAAATGAAAATAATAAACGACCAAGACGTTTACGTACACATTTTACATCAAGTCAATTACAACATCTTGAAATGACATTTACTTATAATATATATCCAGATGTAAATTTTCGAGAAGAAATTGCTGCACAAACAGAATTAACTGAAGCAAAAGTTAAAGTTTGGTTTAAAAATCGACGAGCAAAATTTCGAAAGGTTAGTGAGAAATTAAATTATTAAATTTCTAGCTTTCTTTTTTTTTTCTTTAAATAGAAACAAAAAGGACACAATAATACGTCTTTACCATTGCCATTACCAACACATCCACCACCCCCACTACAACATTCTTCACCATCATCAATTTGGGACACAACAACAACAACAACAGGAGAATCTTCTTTAACAACAACTGATTATTCAAATCCACAGACCAATTATTATCATTATCCATGGTGGACAGGATAGATTTTTAATTTAATTCATTCGATGGTCTGTGATAAATATAAATTGCGAAAATAAAATCAAAGGAATTCCTTTTTTCATTTTTTTTGTGTTGTATGTATGTAGTTCATTGTATAATGGCTGGCTTCGAAATAAACTATTTTTTTCTTTTCTCATCCACACATTAAATATACTATGGGATGATTATATCCGGAAGTAATTCACATTCTTAATCAATGCTAAAACAAAAACAAATTGTATAAATTGACACAATGAGAAAAAGACTATCGAGCAATGCAATTTCTAAGTAAATAAATGTGAAATGTGTTAGAAAATGATTTGATTTCGTTGACGGAAATTGTTCGAAAAATATGAGTTTTATTTATTGGTCATTGAAATTTCATATGAAAAGAAAAAGAACGATAAGAATCGATCATTTGTACGTCGTTAGCAAATCCCTTGTTAAGCATCTGCAAATGTTGAATATTTGTCTATGTATACGTGCCGCTATGACTTACTATTCAATAGAATAGAGAACGTCTCAATCAATCTTTTCATTTCTTTTGGGTGCAGCATTTATTTGTTCTCATCATAATAATGTCTAGAAGATTGACACCTTTATGTTGGATGTAATATCGGATGTTTGAGACGAAATATTTAAATTTGTTTTTGTAATTGTGATGTTATATAAGAATGAAAGAAGAAATCGAGGACAAGGAAATAACAAAAAAAAAGATTATTTTCAAACTTATCAGAATTGTATTTTTCAATAGAATGAAATCATATTATCGATGTCATCAAGTTCTTTGAAAATGATGAAAACGAGATTTCAATTATACTTTTTTCATTGTCCATTTGATTTCAAAAGATGGTGCACTCGATTCACCTCCAAGAAGAATACTAAAAAACTAGTTAATTTCTAATTAAATACAATGTTTTAATATTTTTTATCTTTGCTATTTATTCGAATCAGAGGATTTTATATCATAAAAGAAAAATCATAGACAAAACTTAACACAAATTAATTCTATTCTTAATTCATACACAGTATGTCATACATGGAAGTCTTTCTTGTAATACTTCATAAACATTAATAAGTAAATAAAATGGTACAACACCAAATATAATTCCTAATTGAACACTTAAACCAAAATAAAATAGTCCATTCTCGTTTGGCCATGCTAATTTAATACGATTTCCACTAGCAATACGTACATATGCAAGTATAAATGATGAAGTAAACCAAGCAATAATCATTATAATTCCGCCATGTAATGTATCCGCCCATAATGGACAAGGACTTTGACAAGCAGTAATTATTATAAAACAACATATTAAGCAACCAAATATTGAACCAAGAATAATCCAAAATATTGATAATGTTGGACGAATTAAAGCATAAAGTGCAGATAATGGATATGCAGTAGGAAAAAGAATACTACAATAATAAAATGCTTTTTGACCATATGGTAATAATGAATAGGTAATTAATGCTGGTAAACAACCATATAAAATACCTGAATTAATAACATTCAATGCTTGAAGAATATAAAATTGTTTTTTTGTCATTGAATTTGGTGTCGATAAAGATATTTTTCGTTTAGTAGGTATCTGTTCATTAACTTTTAATAACATTTCACATGTTTCAATAGTTTCTTCTCGATGAATTTTATCATTAGCTTTAGCTAAATCAATAATTGATGTCATTTGAAGTATCAAAAAAGCAATCAAAGAAGCTCCTATAATACCCGTAACAAAAAAGAAAAAAACTGATACACTAAAACGAGGTTGTGAATAAACAGGTTCAAGTTTTAATGTTTGATTATTAAATATACAATGTGCTTCACCTCCAACACCTTGTACTACGGCAATTAAAGTTGGTAATGAAGCTGTTAAACCTTCACCAAAAAACATAGCATGTAAATATTTAGCTTTAAAACGTCGCATATAATCACAAAAAACGAGTGATGATGTACAATCAAGTATTCCAAGAGCGAATACAGAGACAATCAATGCAAAACTACGTTCTGTACCAAATATATATGCTGTATGTTTCCAAAATACACCAATAGAACAACAAGCAATAACACCAACAATTATAATTACATAGATATATGGAATTTCAGAAAAACGTTTACCTAATCTCCATCGTATTATAACAACTAACAGTGGAAATACATTAGCAAGACTTATAATTAATGATAATGTCGAAGGTAATGTCCAACGTTCTGGTGCAGTATTCACTATTAATGGTAATTCAATCCAAACGCTATTTAAATCTATCCAAGTGCTTAAATTAAGTATAACTATAAGCCAAAAAACAGTATTTTCTGCCCATTTACGGTCTTTTGAATTTGCACTATTAAAAAACAAAGAAAAATTACAAAAAATTCTTAATTTTTTCGATTTACCTAATTGTAATTTCTAAATCTGTGTGTTCTATCATATCGAGGGATGTGTGTGTGTGCGTGTGGATCAATAGGTTAGAAGTAACCTTCTGGCTTATTTGTTTTTGTTGTTGTTATAGATCAATAGTAGTAGAAAGTTTCAAATTTCATCGGTATCATTTAATATCTTATTGACATAAAAAAAACCACGCAGTATATTTTTTTTTACCTTTAACTTGATTTTATTGATAGACTCCAATCAAAATTGTAAAGATAAACGAACAGTGCATTTCACTTTGTAACTTCACTGTTCATGTTTATTATTCTGTTATATAATAGAATATATATCATTGAAGTCATAAAATAGCTTAGTACATATCAGAATTATCAATGATAAAATCATCCAACAAAACTTTTCATTTCAAGTAAATACAAGAGAATTCGATCACTATCGTCTTTCTAACAAAATATTTTTATCTTGATTGAAAAGAAAATATTTTTTTTTATTACATTTGAATTCACATGGTTATTGTGTATGTATCTATTTTATATTAGAAAAAGTTTTGTATAAGATATCTGAAAGAAGAAAAACAAAACAAGCTAATTACAATTATATCTATTGTTCTATTTTTTTGTTTGTACTAAAAGAGTTCATTCATCATAATCATATAGATTATATAAAAAAAAGATAAAGTTTTTCGTTTTTAAATATTCCACAAATATATTAAAATAATCGATAAAAATAAAACCCATTCAATGGTTAATATTTTTGATCCGGAATCAAATCCTTCACCACTATAAAATTTTCTTGCACTTAATCGACAACGTACATCAGTAACAGCATGTTCACAACCATAAAAACCACCTGAAACAGAAAAAATACAAAATCAATATGATTTTTTTGTTTTAATTTACCATGGCAATTTAAATTTGCTTGTTTCATAATATATTCCATAAAATTTGAAAGTTGTTCAACATCATCACGAACTTCACTTATCGAACAATTTGTTATATGTTTACCAGCACATTGAATATAATCAGAAACTGATTTACACCACTGTATTTTTTCTTGTACAGACCAACTTCCATCAAATTTAAGTCGCTCTTCTAATATATCATTACATTCTTTTCCAGCCTAAGTATTTATTCTTATAGAATTATTAGAAATAAGATTTAATTTAACTAACTTCTTCAACTTCACATGGAGACATCGTTGATGATGTTGTACTTGTTGTTGTAGTTGTTCTAGCTGGTGAAAGTGTTGTTGTTTTACATTTATATTGAATAATTGTAGTACCACCAAGACCGGCACAGTATCTACCTAATCTCCAACCCTAAAGTTATCGATATAAACAATTGTATATCCTTAATTTCAAATAAAAGAGAAATCTTACATTTTGTTGAAGACCAACATCAAAAGCAGCTAATGCACCTGTATGTTCACTCTTTAAATCACAACATTGAAGTCGTTTATTAACACATTCGGCATATTTTTTTCCTTGATCACAAAATTGAAAGAGTTGTTCACGTGTATATAAATCATATTTAAACTAAAATACAAATGATTTAATTATTTTAAATGTGTAAGAAATATCATACAATTTCTTCATCATCAGCTGTTGGAGGTTGTGGACATTCGGATGCTTTCCATATATTACAACAATTTATTAATGGAGTAAAAGAAAAGTAATAAATAACTAATAATATAGATAAATAAGGATGCTTAGTGAATAACATTATTTGAACAATTGAAATGTATAAAGACACAGTATTATTATTGTTGTTTCTTCTTATTTCTTTTTTTCATTGATGTGTTTGTATTAACACCTACATATGTTTAACAATTGACATGTTTAGTCACATACAAAAATATTCAATGAATCCAAATCTCTATCGGTAATAGAAGAAAACGATAGGATTACACACATACATCTTGTTAAAATAATTTAATCAATTAGTACATAGTAAAGAAATTTCTTTTTTGTTGTGTATTCTCGAAAGAAGATAAAAAAAGAAAACTATGCTCTATGACTCTTGTCAAGGTCGAATAGTTCTTTCTTGTTTTCTTTTAAGTCAACTTCTTGATTTTATAAACTTACTTGGTTTGTTTTTTTTTATATTGTATTCGAATAGGTTTCAAATGAATAAATGAACAAACGTTTAAAATAAAAGCTCGTAACGAAAAAGGATAATGTATAAGATGACATAAGCACTCAAGTTTTATTTATTTAAACAAACGACAAACGCAATTTCGGGTGATAAAGTAAACAATCGTTAATTAAAGGATTGAAAGATGAGCGAATTCATAATAAATTCAGTAGTAAAAGTAATCCGAACAGAGAAAATCTTTATTTGTATATGAATTTCATCGAATGAACTAAAATTATATTATTAAGCAAAAAACAATCGTACATTTACGTTTAGTTGTAACTCTTAGTAAAGATTAAAAATTTTCAGTTACGGATATTTTGAGAAATTAGAAAAAGTATTTTAATTTCAGATATGTATATAAATCTTTTAGATTATTATTTATCTTTATTTTTTATAATGTTTCACTTATAATTTTATCTTTGTTCATTTAACAGGAGATTCTTCTCTACAATAAACATTCATATAGAAAACAAACAAAAAAAAAACTGCGTTACAAAAGAATATTTCGACAACGGGTAATAAACAAACAGCCAAACAAGAATAATAAACTTTTTTTGTTTCTCGTCTAAGAAAAGAAAGATAGCCATTGATATAAGGCCAAGTAATGAGAATATAAGAATGATTGTTTACACGCTAAAAAATATGAGAGAAAGAGATTAGATATAATAGAGAATGATATACATTTAAAGTAAAGAGCGCGACTAGCAGCACCGATAAATTATATTTTTATTTGTGATAAAGAAAACCCATTTAATTAAACATCGGTTGTTTTAGATGATCCAGCAGCTGGTATTGGTTGTTGATGTAAATGAGATGATGTTGATGATGAAGTTGATGTTGATGAAATTGTCACACTACATGATGATTCAGTTGATGGTTGTAAACCAAGACGTTTAAGTAATTCAACAGTTTTTTCAGGTTTTTTCATAATTGGTGGTGGAATTTTTTTTCGATTTGTTGGTTCAGGTGATGGTCGAAGTTTTTCAATAAAATGTACAGTAGGTGTTGATGAAGAATTTGAACGTGATGTTCGTGTCGAATCATTTACTATTGTTGATTGAGTTAATGAATTATGATTATTATTATTATTATTATTCTCAATTGATTGATGAATTGGTGAACTATTTGATGATGATGAAGATTTTGATAATTGATTTTCATTTAGATTTGTATCAAGTGATTTTGTAGCTGGTGGTGTAATAAATCCACTTGATATAGGTAAATTAAGTACAAGATCAGGTGCATCTGTTTCTTGTGGTGTTGTTAAACGTTCATCTTGTTGATTATTTGTTGGTGGTATTGAACGAAAACATTGAGCATGACATTCTTCAACTGTACGAATACCAGATAAAACTTCACGTAATGCTGTATCAATATCAATTATTTGTTGTTCATTTGTTGATGTTAAACGTGATGAGGATGATGTCGATGATCTTGATTGACAATGATCAATTGTTGATTGAGGTATCGGTGGACTAGGTGGTAAAATATCGTAAATTGTACGATGAGGTGGTGGTTTTGGTTGACTTGAACTACTTGTATTTTCATATGTATTTTCTTGTGAATCATCTTCATCTTCTTCTTCATCTTCATCATCTTCATCATCAATATCAGAATCAACTTCAACAATTTCAGTTTCTTTAGCTATATTAAGACGATGTTCATCAACAAGTGATAAATCCGATGGTGGACGGTATACCATAGGAGCATCAAGTTGATCAATTGAAGATGTTGCTGTTAAATTAATTGAATTTAATGATGAAGATGGATCAGGAGTAATACTTAATGGAGGATGATTTTGAATAGGAGCAGAATCTCGACGTCTATAAATAAAACAAACAAACAAACAAAAATACAATTTTATTCTCGAGATATGTTTCAACATACCTTGCTTTAAGCTTGATGTAACCGTCGGGAACATATCCCGACTCATTTCCACCAGCTAAATAACCTTGCCACCATTCATGATTCATTTTTTTAAAAATATATATAATTTGATTCTTTTTAAATGATAATTCTTTATCAGTTCTTCCAACATAATCAAACAATGCTACTGCTTCAATCGTCTCCACTTCTAAAAAGAATTTAAATAAATATTATTCAATGAAAGATCTCAATTTTTTTGATCAATATTCGCACACACACACAAGAATGTATAGCTTTCAAAAAAGGAATACCGAAGCCATGCTAATCATGCTCGCGTTTTCAATAGCGATTCTCTTAAAGAATGATAGGGAATTGGTTTTAGTTTATTTTCTCATCTTTTACCAAACATCAGTCTCATTCATTAAATTAAAATCTTCGGTGCAATAATCAGAATCTTGTGACGCTATAATTATTTCATATAAAAAATATTAGAAATTTTCTTTTCTTTTTTCTCTCAGATATTAATTCTTACCATCATCACTTGGTGTTCGTCTTAATGAACGTTCACTGATTCCTTCATCATCTTCATCTTCTTCACCATCACTAAAATAATAACAAAGAAATTAAATCTTTTTTTATTTTTCTATTTTATCTTACATTGGAACTGTAATTGCAAATTTTTCATAGACAGGTCCATTACCATCTGATGGAAATATTTCTTCATGATGTATAATTATTGATCGTATAAGTTCAATCGTATGTGTTAAATATTGCACTTGATCTTGATCTTCAGGTATTGGTAACAAAGTTGGTGCTAAACAACTAGCTAAATTCGATGCATCCATCATATTTTCATCGGAATATTCCGCAAGACTAATAAATAAAAGAATTTATATGATAGAATAATAAACAAATAATTCTTACTGATTAAGAAAAGCAAAAAAATAACGCATAACAATAAATATTGGACGAGGAAGAAGTTTCACAACTTGACAAAAATTGTCCACACATTTTTCTTCTGATTCAACATCAACTAGATAAATAAATATCGAGAGAAAATATTTTAATCGAAAAAGAACAAATTTCTTCTTACCAATACATCCAATAAATGAATCAAACATATCTCGACTAAATAATGGTTCTTTTAATTCTCGAAAATATAATTTTAATACACCAGCTACTGAATTCATATCACGTCCAGTTATATTAACTAGTGGATCTTCACCTTTTTCAAATGCTTCTTTAAATTGATTTATATCAACTTGAGCACCGGGTACACGAAAAATACCCTAGAAATAAAAAGAAAATAAATAGTATGTTATTTCGATTTCATCTTTTGACAAAATGACTTGAAAGCTGTCAAAGAATCAACTTAATATCCGGATGAGAATTCACTTCACTTTAGATAAATATACAGAATTATTATTGACAGTGCCATAATGGATATTACTTAAAAACTCATTGACTCGGAAAAGTGTTCATCTGTCGCAAAGTTAAAAATACTCTCCGCATGACTTTATAATTTACGCATATTCTATTTAATATATAATAAGAAATTACAGGAGGACATTTTCTCATCAAAACATTTGTACACAGTTTTCAATATAAACTTCTCATAGATTTGATTCTAACTTTACAAATCAAAAAAATCTTGACTAACCTGATTGTGTAAACCAAGTCGATTAATAGCACTAACACATGATGAAATAATTAATGGTATATGTTGTTGAGTTACTTCAACATAATCTATAAGTTTTCCACCGAATAAACGTGGACGACCAAGAATTGGAGCACGGCCAATTTGTTTCGGTTTTACCGGACGACGTATCAAACTAAAAAATGAAATATAATTATTTCGAATATGTTTTTGATTCCTTACTTTTTATCTTCAACACCGGTAGCAACTGGTGCTGCACCTAATGCTTTTTGCATTATATCATGACGAGCTTGTAGACGTGAAATTAAATTACTACTTAAAGTATATTGTTTAAATTTCTATGAAAATAAAAAAAGAAAAGAATTATATAAAAAATAATGAACATTCTATTGAATATACCTCAACATAATAATCTTCAATTTCTTTTCTCGTATCTTTTGATACATTTTGTGGTAAATTCAGATCTTTAAATAAATCGGATACATCAGAATTATTCGTATTTATATATTCCATTAATGATTGTTCAGTAGCTTCGATTGTTTTAAAAATCTAGTTAAAACAATAAAAATCAATATTTAGATTACTTCGGTAAGTGAAGCGCAGCTGTTCATTTTTAGTTAATTTTGTCCTTGCCTATAGCAATCTATTTAAGCTTATATGTTTACATATTGACATTAATTTTCTGCTTACTTGTTCTTTGCGCATATTTAATCATCTAATAGTCATATATTATGTAAAAGTATTTAGTTTTATTCCTCTTCAAATAATTCTTTAGATAAAGACTATGAAACTTGAGAAGAATACTTATAAAACAAACCTCATCATTTTCAGTTTTTAATGCTGCAAGTCGACTCTGCATTTGTATAAATCGTGATTGCATTTCATCTCGTATTAACACTTGAGCATTGACAGCTGACACTTCATCACCTTTGTGTGGTTCAAATTTAATTCTTTTAAGTATTGTAAAGACAGATGAATATTGTTCTAAATATTTTTGTTTATCAGTAGCTGTATCTAAATCACCAATCGCTCGATTCATTGTTTCAATTGTTCTTAAAAAATTTAAAAAAAAACAATTTTATTTCTTCTTCTTTTGTTGTTTATGAACATACGCTTGTCGACCACGTTTTATATTTTCTTGGGCTGATAAATACATTTGAATTGTTTTAGCAATTGATGTATGAAAACCAAAATTCATACAATCAATTAAATCAGGTACATCATCCAAACAATATTTTTGTAATGCAGCATTCACAGATTCAATTGTCATTAAATAATCATTACGTGCTTTAAATGCTTTTACTTTTGTTTCTGTATATTTCATTTGTCTCTAATATTAAAAATACAAGAAATTTTTCTTATTCTTATTCGATAATATCAATAGAAAGATTTTGAGAAGAGCAAATATAAATGAGAATTTCCTCTCATCATAAAACATAGCGTTTTTTTCTCTATATGAATATTAACAATCAAGAGCAATACTTAATCTTATTTTTACAACATCTCTCATAGGAATAGCTCATGTTTCATTCTGGTACTCTTCCTATCAGAGAGGATGAGTATGAACTTAAAAATCGATTAGGAGATGTTGTGATATAAATCATTACGATAGCATGAAAAAATTATTAGGGAAATTGGAATAGACTATTTTTTCAAGATGTCCTTGATGTCGAACTAATTTAGGCAAAAATTTACTTTTTCAACTCGTTTTTCCATTGTTTTTTGTTTTTTTGCACTTTTTATCTTCGCCATCTGTTGTTGAATATTTCGCAATTTTTGTTCGGCTTGTTTACTTTCACTCTGATACTGATGATAGGTTTTCATTGTCTAAATAAACATACACATATGTAATCAACATGTTCGACGAGATAAAAGATAATAAATATACCACTTACACTCTGTAATTCATTAAGTACTTTATATATATCTTCATGACTAGCCAACCCAGCCGATTTACACTAGAAAACAAAATATAGATTTATTTCCTTTGGAGAAAAATCTATTTTTCTACTTTTGTAAACATTCGTCGTGTATCATCAGCTATTTCATTAAATTTATCATACATATATTTTCCACAAACATCAGACATAATTGAATGATATTTAACATGAGTACGAGTATCTTGAACAATAGTATCCCATAATTTATATATTGATTGAAGACTCCAAGTTTCACGTCTATTGAATTCAATGAATGAATTAATTATTTTTTGACTTTTGAAAAGAAAAATATCTTACCGTGCTTTTTGTGCACGATGCTTTTGACCTATTTGTTTATGTAAATTATCAAGATTTTTAGCATAATCAAGTTCAACATCAGCACGACGTTTAAAATATTCTTGTATTTCAGTAAGAATTGATAATTGTGTTTCAATACGTTGTTCTAAGGATTTTAATTGTTCATTAAGTTGAAAACGAATATCTAATTAATAAGAAGAAAAAGAAAAATTCTTATTAGTTCGAATTATTTAATAATCCTACGAAGTCTATAACGTTCGGTTTGTTTTCGCAATAAAGTTAGTTGTGAATTTGATGAGCGTCGTACACTATTTTTTGTCGATGCTACACCGCATGTATAGTTCACCATTGTCGATAGACAACTATGTTCTAATTGTTCATTCGTGAGTCTGCATGATGATTGAATGAACGAGTAAGTAAAGGACCTTTTTTTCCTTTTTTTTTTTCTTCTGCTCAGCGACGACGACGACGACGACGACTATGATGTCGAGGCCTAGTGTATCACTTTATGTATATGTCTGCCCTCCATCAGAGTAATGGCAAACATTTGTTCGCATAGATATGAACGATGAAAGAGGAACAATGCTATATTCCAATGAAGCAAGCACATTTAACATCAACACGAACCGGTCAACACTCTTATTCACATTTTTTTTCTTCTTCTTTCTCTTTCTATTTTTTCTTTCGTTCTTTCTTTTGTCTATATATCGTGTTCATTAGAAATATGATATCGTTATGCTTATTATTGCTTGACTTTCTCTCTTACTTTTTGAAAATCAAGAGACAATATGTTTAAGAATAAAATATCATGAGTTATTTGTTCTATTTAACCTTTAAATATAGAATAATAATAAAAATAACAAATGAGATATACCCATTAAACTTCTTGTCAATGATAATATCTCTAACAGTATTTATGCGTGATTAAACAAGCTCTTAATCGAATCATTGAATAATGGCTCTAGGCGTGTTAGTAACTTCTTTGTATTATAATCATTTTTTATATAAAAATTAAACTCCTATTTTCTTCAATTATTTTTTAATCTTGACTTTTGACTTCAATTTATCATTATCTACAATGGCAGCAGAGAATAACAACAAGGTTTCATATCTCCATTCATGGTTGTTGATATACAACACCCCATATAAGTATAGATATGCATGTATGTATACATTTATGTATATATACATATATATATATATATATATCTGATGAGAGAAAGACGTGTGTGTATTTTGCCCTTTCGAACTTGATATCCCTCCTACTTATAACCCATTCATAATATTAATTGATGAAAATAAAAAAGAATTATATATATATACATACCTTTAAAGATTTGATCAAATTCAAATAAAATTTGTTTTCCTTTCTTATAAGTTTTTTCCGTATGTTTATCTTCATTAAATGGTGCTGGTGATGATGGTAATGATGTTGTTGTGATTAATGGTAAAGGTGGAGGCGATGGCGTTTGAGGTTGTGTAGTTAATGGATGTATTGAAGCTAAAGCCGAATTAATTGTGTTCGACTGCATCTTCAAATTTGTCGCGTTATTATTTGATTCACTTGCCGACATTACATCTGAAATAACAATAACTTAAATGATAAAAGAAAAGTAAATGTACGACAATACTCTTTGTGTATACAGCTCAATCTTTTTCTTGATATGTTATTTGATAATCAAGGCAACAAAAAAAAGAAAACTAGACACGATAGTACTGATAGATAAACATGAGACAGACAAAGATTAAAGAAGATACCCTATGGAAATTCTCAAGGAAAAAGAAGGTGGTAATGACTTTTATATCTCTTATATGTTCTTACTTTCATAATCAATGATTAATAAATAGTGATGAAGACGAAGAAAGAGAAATATATATATATATGTATAATATATATCCGAGAAAATAAGAAAAAGGAATTTTCCCTGATATCTTCATTTGTGTAAATACAGCTTTGGCGACATTCTTCAAATACAGGCGATGAAATCGAATAAATAACAACAACAACAACGAACGACTAACGATTAGTTGAAACAACAGAAGTAGTAGAATCAGTAATAACACATCTTTTTGCCGCTCTCGTTACCATATTTTATGCAATTACCATACATCGTTGGACTATGCCTTGTCTATCTGCACTTACGTATGTATGTGGCAACGAGAAATACTAACATCAAGGGCGAACAATTGTTGTGATGATGTCAAAGACTGCAAGGCATAATATATAACCGTTCTAGTTGTCTTTCATCATCAGAAAAAAGTCTAAATTATGATGATCATAAGTAAGAGTTTGATGACAACCAAATAAAAGTCGATGACATAAAAGTAAAAAGACAACTAGTTCGATAAAGATAACAACGAACTATTTCAACTCTGATTTGTTTTAAATATAACAGCAGAAGAAAAAAAAGATCTCTCTCTCTTTTATATAATCAATATATTCGTAACATTTTCATGGAAGATAAGGAATATAATATTTATATTATGTAAAAAAAAAGAGAGAGCATGATTATTAACTATTGATCATAAAAGGTGGATGTATATTTATCTTTAATGTCAATCATATTTCCTTTCTTCAGTCACGTCTCTTATTCATTCATTAAACATATATAATTAATATATAGATACTAAATGACAAGAAAACTATAAGACATATTGAAATCGATCAAGAGAGAAAGTAATCAATTTTTTCTTCCGAGAAGAAAAAAAAAATTTTTTTTTTTATTCTTTTATACAATAGAACATAAGAGTCTTACAATTTCTTTTTACCATTTGATATGTTTGTAGTCAAATAATCGGAAATTGATACGAAGTAGTTAATGATTGATAAACAAAAGAAACGGAAAAAGTCAACAAAAACATAAATGAAGAATATGTTGACTCATTGGATATGAACTGAACAATGAATTAATGTTGATTCGTCAATAAGAATAGCCATCATGAATTTTTAAGCTATGCAGGCAGATAGAACAAGATAATTATATGTTTGTTTTGCTGACATCTATCGAAGATGAAATATAAAATTTCTTTTTGATTATGTTCTCATTATATTGATTTGAATAAGATTTATTACATAGAAAAATCAAAAACTAATTTTGAAAGAAATGAATATCACATTTGATCTTGCGATACAATCACGTACAAAATAGTTCGTGTTTGAGCTTATCTTGTCTTTTACATCGATTTATAATTAAATAGTAAATTCCACTCTCAAATTATTTTAATCTTGCATTTATATTTTGAAACACTAAATCGTTCGATTCAATTTTATATAACAATAGCTATGTCTTTTTCTATTACATCGTCAATAGACATATACTAGATAGAAAGAGTTAATCTGGAAAAGAAGAAATTTAAACTAATAATAAGAAACACACGTGGTATTCGTATTGAGATAAATAAACTTGATAGTTTACAGTTTGTTTGGTCGAACTATCGAGGGTATCAGTAAAAGTACGCACTCTGTTTTTTGTTCTCTTTCTTGTCTTATGTATATATCGAATATAAATGCACAAATAACGAAACGAACAATCACAAATGGTTCATCATTCGAAGATGATAGACAATAACATAAATCATATAATAATTACTGATGAATTCGATATTTCACGTCAAGATTTAGAATTCTTAATGCAAACACATCAGCATGATGGTATTAAAGAATTTAATGAAACATTTGGTGGCCTATATGGTTTAGAAAAAAGGCTTAAAACAAATTTAAAAACTGGTTTAACTGGTGATCCACTCGATTTATTACATCGGAAGAAAATATTTGGTCATAATGAAATACCTAAAAAATCAGCCAAAAGTTTTTTTCGTCTTATGTTCGAAGCTCTACAAGATGTTACACTTATTATTCTTATTATTTGTGCAACCATATCATTTGGTCTTGCTTTTTATCATTCTGATCGTAATACATTTGAGCATCAATATGAAAGACATAGTAAATATTTAAAACAAAGAAAGAAAATTTTTATTTTTATTTTATTTTATAGAAGAAACAAATGTTGACTGGATCGAAGGTGCAGCAATTATTTTAGCTGTAATTGTCGTTATATTTGTCACTGCTTTTAATGATTGGAGTAAAGAAAGACAATTTCGTGGTTTACAAAATAAAATTGAACATGATCAAAAATTTAATCTTATACGAAATAATCAATTAGAACAAGTACCATTAAAAGACATAGTTGTAGGAGATGTATGTCAAATAAAATATGGAGATCTATTACCAGCTGATGGTGTTGTTATACAATCAAATGATTTGAAAGTTGATGAATCATCGTTAACAGGAGAATCGGATTTAATATCAAAAAATCTTCATAAAAATCCATTTCTTCTTTCAGGTACATTTCATTTATTCGAATATGTACTCGTTTATTTATTTAAGTTATTTTAGGTACACATGTTATGGAAGGTAGTGGAAAAATGTTAGTCATAGCTGTTGGGGAACATAGTCAAACTGGTGTTATTTGTCGTTTACTACGTACACCAGTACCAAAAAGTAAAATAATAATTTTCATATATATATATTTTGATTCTAATGAATATATATTTCAAGAAAATGAAACAACAGAAACAACCAAACCAAAGGCAACCGATGATATACATAATGATCGAAATAGAGATAAAGAACGATCAATTTTACAAACAAAATTAACTAAATTAGCTATTCAAATTGGATATATTGGTATGTTTCTTTTTGTTTTATAAATAAAAATCTAATGCAAAACAATAGGAATGATTGTTGCTGTTTTAACTGTCCTTGTTCTTATTGCACGATTTTCATATGAAGAATTTGTTATTAAACGTGAGCCATGGAAAGCAAAATATTGGAATCGTTTTGTTCGATATTTAATAACTGGTATTACTGTTCTTGTTGTTGCTGTTCCTGAAGGTTTACCATTAGCAGTTACTATTTCACTTGCATATGCTGTTAAGGTTAGTTAATTCCTATTTTTTTTATTCATAATAAAATACATTGATTTTTGTCTAGAAAATGATGTATGATAATAATCTAGTTCGTCATTTGGATGCATGTGAAACAATGGGTAATGCAACAACAATCTGTTCAGATAAAACGGGTACTTTAACAACAAATCGTATGACTGTTGTTGAAGTTTATATTGCTGGTAAACATTGGAAAAATATTAATAATCGAAATAAATTAGAAGAAATGCACTTATCTGATAAAACCAAAGAAATTCTTTTCGAAGGCATTTCTGTTAATAGTAGTTATACATCAAAATTAATTGTAAGATTAAATAATAATTGAATTTTTTTGATTATTTTTAATTTTTTAATTTTCTTCCTTCAAGTTACCAACAGAAAAAGAAATTTTACCAAAACAAGTTGGAAATAAAACTGAATGTGGTTTATTAAATTTTATTGTTGAACTAGATGGAAACTATGAAGCTTTAAGAAAAACATATTTAGAAGAAAGTTTTCTTCATGTATATACATTTAATTCAATTCGAAAACTAATGTCTACAGTTATTCAACGTTCAGATACAATTCGTTTACATATGAAAGGTGCATCAGAAATTGTTTTACAAAAATGTACAAAAATTTTAGATCAAGAAGGAAATGTAATACCATTAACAAAAGATGATTGTAATTATCTTTTACATGATGTTATTGAACCAATGGCGTGTGATGGTTTAAGAACAATTTGTATTGCTTATAAAGATTTTCATGAAATGCCGAATGATTGGAATGATGAAACAACTATATTTGAAGATTTAACATGTATCTGTATTTGTGGTATTGAAGATCCTGTTCGACCAGAAGTAAATTATCTTTTTTTTCTATATATAATATCGATTATTTGTTTTTGAATAGGTTCGAGAAGCAATTGAACAATGTAAAGAAGCTGGTATAACTGTTCGTATGATAACAGGTGATAATGTAAATACAGCACGATCAATAGCATTAAAATGTGGTATTATATCTCCTACGGATCATTTTCTTGTTCTTGATGGTAAAGAATTTAATCGACGTATACGTCCAAATCGTTTCGAAGATGTTGATCAAAATTTATTTGATAAAATTGGTTCAAATTTACGTGTATTAGCACGATCATCACCACAAGATAAATATCTACTTGTGAAACATTTAGTTGAATCAAAACATTCTATGACACGTGAAATTGTTGCTGTTACAGGTGATGGAACAAATGATGGACCAGCACTCAAAAAAGCTGATATTGGCTTTTCAATGGGTATTCAAGGTACAGATGTTGCAAAAGAAGCATCAGATATAAGTAAGTTAATATTGAATAGATGTTAATTTTTTCTTCGCACCTCGTTTTTTTCTTTTCTATAGTTTTAATTGACGATAATTTTACATCGATTGTTAAAGCAATCATGTGGGGAAGAAATGTAACAGATTCTATATCGAAATTTCTTCAATTTCAATTAACTGTTAATGTTGTTGCATTAATCTGCGCATTTGTTGGTTCATGTATTGTTAAAGAAAGTCCATTACGTGCTGTACAAATGCTTTGGGTTAATTTAATTATGGATACATTAGCTTCATTAGCACTTGCAACTGATAGACCAACTATCGATTTACTTAAAAGAAAACCAACTGGTCGAAATTATCCATTAATTACACATAGAATGGCAAAAAATATTGTTTTACAAGCTATTTATCAATTATCTATAATACTTTTCCTTTTATTTGCGGGTTAATATTTTTTGTGATAATAATAATTAAAAGAAAAAATATTGTGTTTTTTTATTATTTTAGGTCCAAGTGTATTTGATATGAAAGATGGTCAACCTGGTACTAATGGTTATATGCCATCGGAACATTTTACAATGATTTTTAATAGTTTTGTCTTAATGGCATTATTTAATGAAATAAATTGTCGAAAAATTCATGGAGAACTCAATGTATTTCGTCATATTTTAGCAAATAAAATTTTTTGTACTATATGGATTGTAACTTTTATCGTACAAATATTACTTGTTCAATACGGTTCAATGGTATTTTCATGTGTTAAACTTTCACTCGATGAATGGATGTGGTGTTTTTTATTTGGTACAGGAACTTTATTATGGAATCAGGTTAGATTATAAATAATCTTTAAAAATGATGACATAGTAATAGTTTTGTCTGCCTCCAGAGACAGGCAGAAGAGAGAAAGACGTCTTTATATGACATCAATGTCATTAAACGATAGAATTATTTTAACTGACATGCTTTTCTTTTTTGTTCATTCATAGATTATCAATCTATTATTAATACCATCTTGTGATTTGTTTTCAAAATATAAGAAAAAATCTGATATAAATACAAATGGTGTAATTAATAACGCATATGAACATTCAAATGAATCAAATGTAATAAGATCATCAATTAATCAAGATTTAAATATAAGTGATGATGAAATAAAAAACATCCGAATCTTATGGTTAAGAAATATTACACGTATACGCATGCAGGTATGTTGAACTAATTTTTCTTTTTACTCAATGATAAAATTATAGGAAATAGAAAAATATAGAGTTTTGCTTATAACGGATGTGACTAAAAAAGTAATATTTCCTTTTTAAAAAGCTGCTTTTGTTGTTTTGATAAGAATACCTCGAAATAGACACCTACACAGCAGTCAGATAGAAAGATTCAATTGTATTTTTGGTAATCTTTTAATTATGCTTTCGAGCATAGATCCCTCCAAAAAAGTCTTAATTATAAAATCAATTACTTATTCATGCAGATTATTGAATAGTTTCCTTTAAATCGATGATAAATCAAATGCATCTAGAATTATTAATCAATTATTATGATTTGTTGTTGCTGTTTTTAGCTTCGTGTTATTCGTGCTTTTCGTGATCATATACAAATCGGAATGGTAAAAAATGCTAATCGACATGAAAATCCAATTAATTTTTCAATCATTTAACTTAATCTTGTTTTTCTTTTGTTTTTTATTATTTGTGTCTGTTTGTTTTCTAGTCAAGATATAAAAAAAACAAAGATTTCTATATATATATATATTATAATGAATTAGCTACTTTGTATTGATGATAGGATATGATGAATTGCTTGTTATGGATAAGAATGACAATATGAATTAAAAAATAACAACAAGAGAAAGAAACAAAATTATATATATAAAAGAATAACTATTACTTGTCATTAACTGATATATAAATAATACTTAAAAGTATTCTTATCAACTCGGATGTGTTATTCTTGAATTTTTCTCGTTTTTATTGTCATTTCTTTATATCAAGTAATTTCCTGAAGAATAGAAAACAAGATTAACAAGAATGTCATTGAATAAAAAATGAGTCATAAAAAGTACCTTAACAAAAAAAAAAAGAAGAAAAACTAACGGCAACGAACTGTCAATATATATATGAATAGAATACAATAGCTACAACTGTTAGAAGACATAATTGGTAATATGATGATATGAAGCGTGTGATGATAGCGATATTCTTTCTCTGTTTTTCTTTTTGTCGGTAATTACCTAAGCTAGTGGACGAGCAAAAATTAGTATAAGGGAAAGCCGAAGGAGAAGAAAGCATTAGATGAAAAAGAAGAGAGAGAGAGAAGAAGAAGAAGAGAGAAATTCACTCGGTTTTCTTTTTTTATACTTTGTCAATCCGTTGCTCGTTATTACTCGTCGAGTTACCTACTAACGAATAACAAATTATAAGGCCGAAAGTCCTCTTTATTAAAAGATGAACTATATAGTTTTTTCTTTCCTCTTCTTTTTATTATTTTTAATTTTCTTTTCATAACAATTAAGTAAAATTCTTTTTTTTCTTCATATTTGATTAGTTTTATCACTTTTATATACGTGAAAATAGAAATGAATAGTTTGATTTACTTTTTTTTTCTCATTTTACTAGAAGATCTTCTCTTCTCGTGCTCAGCATAACTAAACCAAGAATATTAACAATAGCAACATAAACAGCAGGCTGATGTTACTATTCTAACTGTTTTTTTGTATGTTTGTAAACGTGCGCGCGAAAAAAAAACAAGAAAGAAAATCTCCATAAATGCTGGTGTTTTGAATCTATTTCCATTCAACACACTGTTGTGTGTTTGTGTGCAACGGTTAGTGCAAGCATCCCCTTTATTTCTATGCACGCATCTATACAAGAGAGAACACGGCAACATCGACGACGCGACACAATATTATAGAAAAAAAAATAGAGAAGAAGAAGAAGAAAAAGAAAACGAAGAAGAACAAGAACAAGGAGAAGAATAATAAAAGCAGTAGTAGTGTCATAACGATCATCATCATTACTATCACTCTAGTAATTGAATATGAACAAATCGAACCATTTCGATTTGTCATCAACGTCAAATATTAAACCTGAAAATTCTTCAATGACAACAGTTAATATACTTGGCCGTCTTCGTATAGCAACTGAACAAGTTCGAAAAGTTCAATCAAATTTAGTTAAAGATGGTAAATGATCATCCACAATATGTTGAAATATTTCTCTATATTCTATTTTTGAATTTTTTTCTTAATCTTAATTGGAAAAAAAAAAGAAAACAAAAAAAAATATTTATGAAAAGAAAAGATTATCTTTATAAATCTTAGATAAGAAAAAAAAACTTTTTTTTTGTAAGAATTTTCTTTGAATTTGCTATTAGTTTTTTTCTAGGTTCATCCGATCAAGTAGAAACATTGGATAAAGTTGGAAAAGAACTTGATGGTATGTCAATATCAAAATTTTTCTTTTCTTTTTTCCTAATTCTCAAATTACAATTGAATGAAAAGAAAGTCTCGTCTAACAAACGCGAATGAATGGTTTCAAATTTTTCTTTTTTATCTTTCCTTACTTTTCTTCTTCAATCATGTATATAAGTTATCAATTCACCATACTACTACTCATCTTCTTCTTTGTCTCTTTTTACTCAAAACATCATTCGATCTTCTTTTGTTATTTAACAATTGATACATTCAATGTTTATAATAAACAAATGAAAAATCAAATAGGGAAAAAAAAACATTTTTTTTTTAAGGAATTCTTTATAATCTCGTGGAAATTCTTTCTGATGATACACGACAAAGTGAAATAAATGTAACTTCAAATGATGGACAAATAAGTAAATGGTTAGAACAAACATTCTCATCTAAACAACAGCGTTCATCAACAGCTGCTCAACGTTTTGACTCTATTCGAGCTATAATACAAGCATCATCGTTTGTCAATGCTTTACAACGGCAAATGCGTCAGAATGCTAAAGAACGTGTATCAGCTATTCTAGATTTACCAGTTGATATTCATAAATTAAATTCATGGTCATTTAATATGATGGAATATGATGAACCTTTGAATTTTTCAATACTACTTATATTTGATGCACATGATATAATAACACGCTTTCATATTGATATTGAAACATTAAAAAATTTTAATCGAGCATTAACAGATGGTTATCAGAGTATGTTAAAAATAAAAAAAAAGAAAGAAAGAAAGAAATTAAAATTAAACGCTTTTTAATATAGAATTTCGGACGCCTTATCATAATGATTTTCATGGAGCCGATGTTCTTCAAACAACACATTGCCTATTAATAAAAAGTAATTTAATGAGTGTTTTTACTCAACTTGAAATTGCTGCATTAGTAAGATAAGCAAAATAATTTATTCATAAGTTGTTTTTCTTTCTTTATCAATAGTTATTTGCAGCTGCTATACATGATTATGAACATCCAGGTTTAAATAATGGTTATCTTGTTAAAACAAAAAATGATTTAGCATTAACTTACAATGATTTTAGTGTATTAGGTAACTAAAAATTTAATCAAGAATATTTTATTAAATGAACAGATGTTAATATATGACTTCTTTTTCTATAGAAATTTAAATTATTTTCTTCATATATGTTAGAGAGTAAAAAAATTTTTTTTCATCTAATTAAAAAACTCTACCTTAATTGATGTAGAGTTTTTAATAATTAGCTTAAATGTTAAAGGAATTTCGAGAGTTCTATAGTTTGAAATTCGAATAGATAGATTGTTTGAAAACTAAAAATAGATAACGAATAAACCATTGGTATGGCTTGCGGGTGCAAAATCTGAAGCAAAAGAAATGAGTAAATATACTTGTCACAGACTAAACATTAGTGTAAATCCTCTCAAATACTCTAATTGATATGAAACTCACTGAGGATTCATTGATGATGAATAGATGTAAATTTTTCTTATGCCTCCCGCTAAGAAAAAGCATAAAATAAGTTTTACAAGACGAATGCCTGGTTTATAATATCTATGTTATTGTTTGTTTCTTTTGTTTTTTTTTATAGAAAATCATCATGCAAGTTCAGTATTTAAACTTCTACGTGATAAACGTTATAATATTTGGTCACATATGAATACAAATGAATTTCGATCATTTCGTTCATTAGTTATTTCACTTGTACTAGCAACTGATATGGCAAATCATGCATCATTAATTGAACGTTTATCAACATATTTTTTTTTCAAAGAGACAAATTCAACAGCAACATCGGCTGATTCAAAAACTCTATTACAAACATTATTACATGCAGCTGATATATCAAATGCTGCTAAACCATGGGATATCTATATACATTCAGCTGAAAAAGTCATAGAAGAATTTTTTATTCAAGGTGATTTAGAAAAACTAAATTATCAAGATGATAAACCAACATTTGACAGAGAATCAACCGATATTGTACAATTACAAATTGGTTTTATTACACATATTGTTCATCCAACTGTAAGTTATTTTTATTGCTATAGATAAATATTTATTTATTTATTTTCTTTTCTTCTTTAGTTTGATGTTTTATTAAAAGTTGTCCAAATTGATTCTCTTGAAAATGTAAAAAAAGACACATCAGCAACAGCAAATTTAACAAATCCTATTATACCATGGCAAAATGATTTACAATTAAATTTAGAAACATGGAAACAAATATCCAAACATGCTGATATGGAACAAATGATATTAAGCCGGAAACCATTTAAATTAAATTTTGATTATTTACAAGAATATGTTGAAAAAGCCAAGACATTTTTGAAAAAACGTTCTCAACATGATCTTCTACTTAATCGTCCGCCTTCCTCATGATCAATTGGTTGTTTATAATTTTCTTTTTTTTTCTAGTCAAACATCTGCTATTTTTTTTTTTGTGTTTTATTATTATAATATTTTTTTTTCTAACAAAGAAAAAAGAAATATTTAGTTAAAATTTTAAACAAAAAAACAAAGAAATGGAATTGTAATCAACTTATTGCTCATATAGTATGAAATGAATATTAGAGTTTATGCAAAAAAGTGCATTTAGCCTAGATGATATTCATATTTTTTATGATATAACGCTTTCAAGCATAAATAACATGCCAGAGAGTCAGGTGTTTTCTGCAATTTGAATAAGTAATAGCAAAAAAAATTAAATTTTTACATTTGTCTCTTAAGTTTTTTAAATAAAAAATTCAAGAACGTACTTTTTATTTTCTTATTTTTTTGTGCTATAAATTGCTCGTATCCCTTAAGCACTGCTGTCATTCTGCTAAATTCTTGGAAAGAGATGGGTAAGAAAATAGGTCGTTCATATCCACGGTTACCAACTGTCTTATTCATATTTTTCATATATATGGTCCAATATGCTGAAATTGTAAATATATTCTTTACCATCATTTAAGTTTTAATTATCTTATGATTCTTTAGGCAAATGCTTTTGTCTGGTGCCAATATTATGTACCAAATGATTCGCACAATTACATAAAACAGTTAAAAACACTTCTTTTTTGATATATCTATTTTCTAAAATAATTTCTTCTTAGATGTCCAAGTACATGTTGTCCTTTAACAATGGCCACAAGAATAAATACAACATGTTGTACTGTGCAACCAGTTGTTGAGGTCGTTACAACAACAACAACACGTACAATATTTGGCTACAGCTGGTGGGTTCTGTAAGTTATATTTTATTATAAAAAAAATCTCTATTTCAAAAATAATCTTTTTAATTTTTTAGTCTTTTATGTGCCATCAGTATTTTCATTGGCCTTTGCGTATTCTTTCAAATGTTTAAACGTCGACATGCATTCAAACATTGGAAACATTTTAGTAAGGAATTATTCAGATTTGCTTTAGTATACAGGACGTTGCGAAAGTCCAAGCGATTTATATATATTTTGCCTTTCATACCTTTCATGATATTAGGAAAAAAACATTGTTTCTCACATGGCCCCACGAGAGAAAGTCGAGGTCACCGAATTAGCCCATCTCTCCTATTCGTATGCCAAGAAATTGATTCTTCAAAAATTGTCTTACATCACTAGCGAAATAAGCAGGAATACCATCTTGTTGGAGTATTATGAAGCGGATCTTGAGTAAATTTTTTACTTCAAGAATAAATATTTTCCCCATTGGTAGTATCACCTTCGGAAAAAAAAGATCCAATTAATCGATTTTTTGACATAGCACGCCAAACGTCAACTTTAGGACTATTCGTAACAGTTTCTATTCACCCGAAAAAAAAGTCTTGAGTGTCATTATCTTCCAACATTAGTATTAGCGTTTGATATATTTCAGCGCGATCTTGTAAAGCTTCTTTATAAAATTTTACTTTGTAAGGCTTCATTAAAACATATTCACTTATAATTCAATAAACGGTTGTTTTTGAAACAGAACAGACTGTAATGTAGTGTTTATTTGATACGTTCTGGCCAAAGTTGGCCATTCAAAAAAATCTATTTTTATTGTAATGTCTTATACTTTTATACTTATTTAGATTCAATAACTAACCCTGCTGCAGCATTTACAATTTCAGCAGAAGATTCAAAAATGGCTCAAGCTTGTCATTATACTGTCAGAAATGATGTTATTGTTTTAGAAGAATATCCTCCGAGTTATACAACAGTTGAGCCTGAACCATCACCAGCATCACCACCACCCCTCTACACATCCGCTGATTTACCAACAAACAAAATTTCGGAATAAATATTTTTCCATATAATATATGTGCACAAAAAAACAAAAAACAAGCATTCAAAGACAGACAGAACTAGAAGAAGATTATTGCAATGCGACAAAGAAAAAGAAAAAAAAATGAGAACAAGAGAAAGGTGTGTAAGAGAGTGTGTGTGTAAGTGTGTATGTAAGTCTATAGAATATGTTGAAATGCAATAATAAACAAGAAAAAAAAGACAAAAAAACGCATATTTTTTTCTTTATATATTTTTTTATCAGTTCATTGAGATTCGAATATGTGACTGTATTTGAATAGTTCAAGAATTAATTGGTGACGGTATATCTTCATCATCTTCGGATTGTATTGATGGTGAACAACTATCAGGTTGTTCTTCATTTTGTATTGTATCATCTTCATCAACATTTGTTTGTTGTAATGAAGAATTTGTTGTTGATGTTGTTGTATGTGTTGATGAAATTGATGATGAACGACGTTGATTTATTATTGAATTATTTGTTTGACAATTATTTGTATTTGTTGGTAATAAACGTTGAAATAAATCTATTGTATGTTGTTGATGAAATGCTGCTGCAACAGCTGCTGCTGTTGCTGCTGCATTACTTATTAATTGTGTTTGATTTGTTGACGTTGTTGATTGAATTGGATAATCATTTAATGATGTATCATCATCACCAGATAAATCTTCTAACGGTAAACCACGTTCATGTTTTGTTAAATGACGTTCAAGATTTGTCTGTTGAGCAAAACGTCGATCACATAGATGACATGGAAATTTCTTTTCTCGATTATGAATATTTCGAATATGTCGTTGAAGATTAGATGAAATTGAAAATGATCGTTCACAATATTTGCAACGATATGGCTAAAAAAAGAATTAATTTAAATAAAAATAAAAACAAAACAAAAATTCTTTCTTACTTGTTCGCCTGTATGTGTACGTAAATGTCGAGTTAAATTGGCTGAACGTGGAAAAACTTTTCCACAATATGAACATGTATATTTATCTTTATTATTCAAACGAGTATTTAAACATTGTAATTTATTTGTTATTTGATGATGTTGCCAATTCTCATACGGATTATTATTATTGTTGTTGTTGTTGTTATTATTATTATTATTTGATGCTGTTGTTGATGTTGGTGTTTGTTGAGGATAAGATATTGTTGTTGATTGTTGATGATAAAATGTATTTAAATGTTTAATCATATCAAATTTAAAATTTGATTTAGGATTTTTAACATGATTTAATAATGAATCAACATTATATTTTGATGATGAAGATACTTTTGGTTGATTAATTGAAGGAGATTTCATTTCTCGTTCAGGTGATGATGATTTGGATGTTAAGGGTGATTGATCAAAACGAGATTTTTTAATACTTAAATCAAGTGGAATATCATCATTATTACCACGTTTTACTGATTGTTCTTGTTTTGGACTATTGGATTTTGGAGTTGAAGAATTTGTTTTCTCTTCAATTGAATTAGCGGGTGATAAATCAGTTGAATTTGTTGTTGATGAAGGAAATGGTTGAGAAAAAAATGGAGATAATGAACCATTAAGAAATGGATTTATTGTTGCTAAGCGTGGTAAATAAGGAAGAAGTGAATATGGAAAATTTGAATTCCATAACCAATTATTCATTTGTTCTTTATTTAAAGACATATTTGGTAATGATGGAGGTGGGACTGGTGCTGCTGATGCTGCTGCTGCTGATGATGAGGATGGTGTTGGAATGGATAAAGGTGATTTTGAAGAAGAATGATTAAATGAAGTTAAATCTCCACAAAAACGTCTAGAAAAAAAAATATAAATATATAGAGAGGAAGATTATTTTTATAATATTATACCGATGTTTATTAAGTGCAGCACTGTTCGAAAATGTTTGTCCACAAAATCTACATTTAACTTGTGTGCGACAATCCGCATGCATTCGTTTATGTCGACAAAGATTTGAAAATTGTGTATAAGATTTAAAACAAACTTCACATTGAAATGGTTTAATTGATGAATGTATATGCATATGTTGTTTTAAACCACTTGTTGTAGCAAAAGATTTTCCGCATTCTCGACAAGGATGATGATGATTAGTATTTAAATTATTATTTTGACTTGAATTTTCTAATTCAGAATCTGAATTTGAATATTGTATACTTGGAATATTATCGTCGTATGTTGGTGAAACCTAAATAAGAAAAAAATTAATATAAGGTGTGATATGATAATTATTGTTCATCACTATTCGAAATTTATAAAGAAGAAAATGATGAATGAAATTGAATGCTATGTGTTTACTTGTCTCCGATCTTCTTCTATCGTCGGTGCTACTTGTCAAATTCAATCATCGAAGTTAGAGCGGATGTGATAAAGACGATGCCGATGCCGATAGTCAACAATCAGCTCAGCTCAACTCACTCATTCAATAAGAACAACATGAAAAGAATCTAAAATTAACTGAACAATCGCATTCTCTCTCTCTCTCTTTATATATATATATATATACATATATATATGTATATGATTCCATCACGGAGGGACGGCGTCCCGTGTGTAATTATGTTTTTTCGTCCGTGTGTTGTATATAGGTGAGACGCGAAAGAGCATCAGGCGATACCGGCAACAAACAAAACAGATTCTTTATTAGTTTTCTCTTGATACATATTGCTTATTGTCACACACTCATACACATACTTCCAAAAAAATTTGACAAGACACTCCAAACTTGATGACAATATGTATATAACATACAAAACTATGTATAGGCGATAATCGGGAAAGTAAAGGTGTGAAAGGCGGTCAGTTAGCTATTGTCGATCAACTCTTCTTCTTATTCTCTTCATTCACACCTCATTTTTAGAGCAAAGTAATTATCACTGAGTTTATACGAGCGCGCGTCTGAAAACATGATGAGTCAAGTAGGACCACCTAGGTGAGAGAACATATTCGTGTTAATCCGCCTTCTTATACAATAATAAAAACTAACAAATACTTTTTTTTTCTCATACAACAAATTTATATTTTCTATGATTTAATATTTAGCCATAAGGCTTAATTTATTGTTCAATAATGCTCATTCATTTCATATATATATATTCTTAAAGGTTGTCCAATATCAAACAAATGATATGTGATGCGATGGATAATTTAGATTTTCTCGCTCTTTTCTTTCGTTTGCGCCAGAAAGCAGACTTTTTATGAACATCGGATATTTTTTCAAATGATGATAATGCAAATATCGATTGACTTCGTGCGGCACTGTTCAAAAAGAATATGTATATATATATCTATGTACACACCTCTGCCGTAAGGGTCAATGACCTGACTCGTCCGAGAATATCAAAAAAGAATGAATGTGTCGAACCATCAAAGTCAACATATTGGTAGTTAGGATGATATTCGACACGAGAAATATGATGGTTGGTCACTCGATCAAAATGTAATAATCTATTGATACACCTTTTCTCTTTATATAGAAATGTATTGTTACGATCGATCAATCACTTTTTTTTTACTAGGTTATATACACACGACACTCATTTTTCATTTAGTTCGAATCGATGAGCAGGAGGAGCTCTTGTCGTTGTATGGTACTATGCAGACGATTAATCGAAGAATTTCTTTCTTTTTTTTTTATTCAAGTAATAACAATCATACAATACACATGCATGAGATGAAAAACGGGAACTCTCTCATTCATATTTGATCACCATTAGTGTCAACTCACTCAATATGTGGGATGTCAATAAGAAGAAATAAAAAAAAGAAAGAGAAGGACGGAACACGAAACATACGATAATTTCTATCCAATTGAAAATATATATATTCCATACCTGCATCATGTATATTTATTAATCCATATGTCAAAAAAAGATAACCATCTCTCTGTTCAAATGACTATGTTAAAATGAAATATACAAAAGACACTCTTTCTTCTTTTATATGAGTATATAGACGTTTCTTTTTTTTCCTAGTTCAAATTTATTTCTATTGGTTATATTGGTAAATCCTCTGATAATTGTCTCGTGTTATATTGTCGACAAGACAAGCTTTTAAAAGATTTTTCTTCGTATATGTCCACCCCTTATTCATCGAACATGCAAACGGGTTTTGCTTCTTTTTCTCTTTTAATGATAAAACTTTCTTCCTCATTTTCTTTTCTTTTTAATACGTACTTTATTTGCATTCCAAATTGTATGTGTATCAGCACTCTCTTGATCTTTAGTCACTTCGTCTTGTTGTTGATCATGTGGATAAATACTAAAAAAAATATAGTTGTATCATCTTATTTGATCTATGTCGTATAATTAAAACCAAATGAAAAACATTCATAAAGAAAGTATAGACGACGAACAAGAAGAAAAAAAATGTGTAAATGGGATAAGGAATACGATCGAAATATTTCTTCTTCGTATTATCGTTCGTCCAATGACATGATTCTCGAATATAAGCACGATGCTTCTAGCCATTCTTTCTTTCTTTTTTTTTTGTCTATTGTATTTTCAAACGTAAAACAGATGTTGCTACTGGTTTTCTTTTCGCATTAAAAAAGAAGTAGAAAAAGAAAGAAGGACGGACTTTTGATGTGTCAAAAATGTGTCTCATTCCATATGTTTTTCAAATAGGAAAAGAAGATGTTCAAGCACGCTATGAACTAGACCAGTAAATTATCGAACACGACAGTAACGATCTACGCATCATAGACTATATATTCTTATCATATCTCTCAATGAACTTCAGGTTATTAAACAAAAAGGCATAAATCTTTTTAACGTATAGGTAGTCATGTTTATCGAACTAGTTCTCATCCACGTATTCGCATACATACATACGCACACGTATATATATATATATATCTATACACACATAGCTCATTAGTATTGAACTCTTTAGGACGGTTTTTCAAAGCAAAGATATCAACATGTCAGCATATGTGCTCATATAAGTGAACGACAGATAATGATAAAGTGTGTTTGGTGTCTCTCTCTGTCTCTCTCTCTCCTTATGTTTGTTGATCAATTTGTTTGAATCGGGTGCGCATATAAACTAAAAAGAGAGAAAAAAAATTCGACGACACCTGTTCTTCTCACCATCGTCATCATCATCATCATCATCAATATATATATACATCTACATGTATATCGATGATAATTGATTATAGGTGAAGTCATCAAACGAATAGAACATACGTTTTATCATTAGTCACTCAATGTGTGTATGTCATCAATTATCAGTATGTTCTTTTTTTGTTTTCTTTTTAATTTACCTGTTACATGAATCTTCGTCAAGATCGTCGTCGTTTTCGTCAGTACCTATTCCTTCGTTGTTATCTTCTTCTTCGTCGTTATCGTCTTCTTCTTCTTCTTCTTCTACTTCTTCTTCTTCTTGGTGATGATGATGATGATGATGATGATCAATAGGTGAACTTGTTCTTCGATCTGTCTTCGTATAATTAAGAAATGAATTTGTCGAGAATAAATGATGACTGAATGGCGTTGTTTTGTTATTTGTATTTGAATTGAAATCTACTAGTTCATAAAAAAACAAAGATGAGTACAAATTGATAAGCAAAAGAAAGAAATGAAGACAAAATGTTCTTATCAAGAAGTCAAGCATTCAGTGAATATTGATAGCATGACCCGAATGTCAAGTGTGCATATGAAAAACGAGAGAGAAAAACAGAAAGAGAGAAGAAAAAAAGAAATATTTTTTTCTTGTTCATCGAAAACATTATACCTGTTCGAATTGTTTCAACGACAATACGGGTGTTCATTGCGCATACAGCTCACATTCGACGAATTTGTCGATAAGATTTTTAATAGTCTAAAATAAGAGAGAGAGAGTGAGAGACAAAAAAAAAGAAAATCTTTTTCTTTATGTTTATTATAACCAATCAAAATACAATGATGTCACATGAGTGTCTCTCATGCTCATCCTTCCGTCGAATACTATTCGTTAAAATCATTGACATTTTTACTCGTTCTTTTTCTTTCTTCTTTACTTTATTATATGCGCTTATATGTCTACGAGTCTTTTTTTTCTGGTTGCTAAGAATAAAAATAATATATGAGAAAAAAAGGAAAATGATGATGAAGAAGGATGGGCGTATGTGTGTTTTTTGTCAAGATAGAGAATGAGTGAGACGAGAAAAAAACCGAGCAAAAAACTAGGTTTTACCGGTTCCGTTTTCCTGATGGACATACACACCTGCTAGGGAGGGAAGAAAAAAGAGAGAAGGTTCACTTTGATGTATGTGTAGTGAACAAACACTAACAATAACGATGTCATCATTTCTTTTTTTTTTGTACTCTCCCTCTCTCTCTCCCTCTCCCCTTCTCTCTTTCTTTTTTCTTCGGTCTTTTTGCTTTTACTACAATGCTACATCACCGCCAGCTGGTACTTTAGCTCAGCGGCTAGTCAAGCTCTATGATAAATCTTCTATTTCCCATTTGGGAGCTTCCTTCCCTATGTGCATACACGCGCAAAGGGATGAGAACATAACGATGGAGACAAAGAAAGACACTTAATATATTTTGACACCATTGTCTATCTCACCGTGCGTTCACGTTCACAGAATAAAAATGAGGATTGAGATCACCATCATCATACTATATGATGATCGATAGCAGTCGACAATAACGACAACGAACGACAAAAAAAAAAGAAGAAAAAACCCATTTAGATGAGCGTATGCGCTTGGGTACTAACCTATGGATTATTGATGCCGGTATGGATCCCTAAAGAGCTCATCATCTCGATAACGGAAACGACGAAAATGATTAAAATTCATCGACCGTAGATCTTATAGATCATCCGTCAAAGAATAGAGAGACACAAAAAAATGAGAAAAAAATATATCAGGATAGCTAATTTGACAAGAGACTCTTGAGGAAGTCGAAGAAAATCGGAAATAAGAGTTTTGTTATCTACATTTTGCATACACACACGTTATATGCAAACTTTTAAGTGGAGAAAAGAAGACAGTCTACTACTCGTCGTCGTCGTCTCTTTTTCACGCGTCATGATATGAGCCTCTTATATTTTTATTTCTCTTTCTCTCTCTCTCGCGCGCTCTCTCTCTCTCCCTTTTTCTCGATGATTGATTTGATTCAAACGAAGAGGAGGTGAGTGGTTGCAACCGTACAACTGTTCTCTCTATTTCTTTATATATATATATATATATATGTCTCCGAACACTACCCCTAGTGTCAATAACTAATGATTATGTCAATAGACAGAGTTGAGTTGTTATTGAAAAAAATACATCTATGAAAAATTCATTTATATTCAATAAAAGTATATATTGCATCTTGTTGATGAGTAAAAGACTTAAAACGAAAAAGAAGCCTGAATTGTTAATAGCGAGAAGAGGGAGAGGGAGAGAGAGAGGCATAAGGTAAAGGAGAACGAGAAGAAAAAATCGACGTTTTTAAAAAAATAACAATAACATAGCAAAAGACACTACCTTATCAAAATATCACTATGTCACAAATCGTTTGTAACAATGAAGAATAAGTGAGAGAAATAGAATAAAAAAAATCGATCCAATTGATTTCCTGTGTCACTCTAAAGAGGAAATGGACACCGTCAAAAAGCTTGAGGCACCGTTTTGTACGTTTATGCTGTAGGAAACGTTCGTTTTTTTCCTCTGCGTTGTTGTTTTTGTTGACATGTGATTAGACAAAGAATTTTTACCTTTACATCAAATTAGCATATGTATATCACCTTGTTGTCTTTTCGCATAGTGACCCTATTCTTTTTCTTACCTGAATATATATGTATATATCTCTCTATATATATATGTATATATATGTATGTATGTTGCTACTGTTGCACTTGAACAACAAGAACGTCGTATGTTATTACTGCTGTTACAACTTTCTTTTATGCGTATATATATATATGTGATTAAGAGACCGGGACTGGTGATGGTGTTCGGAAAAAAAAGAGAAAAACCTCTTTTTTTTTCTTCTTCTTTCTCGCTCTTTTTCGATCGTATATGATTGATGCGATATTTGACGACGACGTCCTATCTCTCTCTTCTTTCTCTTGTCGGTGAGATTCTATTTGCTCGCTAAATGCACACTCGACGAATTGTGATTCGACGAAGAGAGAGAGACACACACACATATAGAGAGAGAACGAGACAAGATAATTGCGTACACTATTGGAACAAGTGAAGCTGGTATACTACATCAGAACAAAACGACGGACGGCAAAGGAGAAGAAGAAGAAGGAGGGACGAGTGGGGAAATCATTTTTTGCTTCTACTACTAGCATCACACAAAAAATAACACTCGCTGAATAGGGGAGAGGTAAAAACCAAGCGCACAAGGGAAAGAGAGAAAATGAAGTAGGACGACGAGAATGAGGAGGAGGCAACTACCGTTTGTCAAGATTTTAGTGATCTTTTTTCTCTCTATTCTCTATTCTATCGATCGGTAGCCGAAACCATCTTCTCGACGAACGGGAAGGGAGAGAATGAACTGATAACCGAGCAAGTAAAGTAAAAAAATCGTTGAGAAGTGAAGATGTCATTCGATCTTAATGATTTCACTCTCTTTCTGAGAGCTTGAACACACGGTGATGACGACAGACGCGCGCGCACGAGAGAGCACCTTATCAATAATAGAAAATAAATAGTAAAGAGAAATAGAGCAGACCAGACAAATTTTAGTTGACCGAAAGACGATGAATAAAAAAAAAGAAAAAAAAACGTTCCCATTTCATCTATCCCATCCAATCTATCATGTCACATCTTCAAATACATAAATATTTGAAAGGCACGTTTTCTTCATTTTCAAGATGATGAGTGGAAATAGAAGTGAAAATAAAAGAAATTATCAAAATCGAATTAGAATCACGCGATAAACAGGAAGTATTCAATATGGCAACCAAGACGAATGATGATGAACAATGGTTAAAATAGTTCCCTTTTTTTTTCTCTTCATATTATTTTCTCAATCAAAAAGAGAACAACAAGTCAATGTACACTGGAGACAATTTGTTATGTGTTTTGGTTTAGTTTTAACTTCGAAAATTAATCGAAACATGCAAAGTATATGCATTTGGGAAATCGTCCCGATCTAAGTTAACAACTTTTTCTTTTCCATGCCGCACCATATATATACACTAATGAGCGCATATACTTAAACTAATATTGAATGTTAGAAGAAGAATTGTAGTTGTTGTAGTAGTCGTCACCGTCTGTGTAAATTTGTTCATTTTCACAGTCAACTCAATGGTGACACCTGAAGTTTGCTTGATGATGTTTGTCTCGAAAACGATAGATATCATGTTTTTTTTTCTTTCCTTTTTTTTCAAAAAAAAAGACATTTGGTCGCAATTAGTTGAGAACGATTGTATGTTTGCTTCAATGCGCTTTCTCATCTTTTTGTTCTGCTTCTTGACTTTCTTTTTTCACCTGCCCGTCTTTTCTTTCTTTTTTTCTTCTTCTTCTTTCTTTATCGGTGGATAATAATAATGATGCACATACGTATACGCAGGAAAACTCTTCTTTTTTTTGTCGGCATAAAAGTGTCATTGATTGTTCATCATCAATGTGCATGTGTGTTTACTACTCAGGCAGTAACTGTAAATTATTTAGTATATGTCCATATAGTAAGCGCACGCGCGCGCGTCTATACTCTTTCGTAGTCAATTGAGTGTTCACGTTTGAAGATGGTCGTGTGTGTGAGAGAGGAAACGATTAAAGACAATTGACGAATCAACGTTGTATTGATGCTTATCGCTCGTTCGTCGTCTACATTCTTCTAGTCTCAAATCATGTCTACTTCGTTGATCATATCTTAAACAAAAATGAGATTTTAACATCTACCTATAATAATCGTTTTCTTGTTTCTAATTTCAAATGTCTTCATATGTATAAATTGCACATGCAAATCATGCTACACAACACACACACACATACACATATTGAATGACGTAATTCATTCGTGCATTGCCGCCATCAGTGATTATCACTGATACTAAATACGTTCTCATATTTAGATTTTTTTTGAAGTCATCATGATGCCGAATCGATTGAACAAGAGAAGCAAAAAAAGAAAAAAAGGCGTGAATCTATCAAACAAGTTGACACCTAATTACTTGACAAAAAAAGAGAGCAAATCTCCGTAAGAAGCTGATTGTTCACACACAAACGAATCTTAAAATTGATATATATGTGTAGACGAAAAGAAGAAGTTCATCATGAAGTAATCTGATTTTCTTTTGATGGATTAATCGAAGTGTTACACTACTTAAATCAGCATCATGTCTAAATACACTTCATATTATTGTTTTTCAAACTTTGTTGTTTCATATTTTGATAAATCGAAATAATTGTTCTTTTTTTCATCAAAACAAAAGATTGAAATTTTTCTTTTCAAGTGTTGAGAAATATGTTATAATAGAAAAAAAAACGAAAACAATCAGGTATTTATATATGAAATATTTTCTAAAGAAGATATTTATTAGTTTTTCGATATTGAATACAAAAAGACAAGAGTTTAAGGTCAAGTATACAATGAAGAGATGATAGACAGGCAGACACACACAGAGAATGAGAAAAATCTATCTTGCCAATAATGAATGAATACCGTGAGAAAGATCAGAAGATGGGATTATACCTAAAAGAAATCACTTTAAAACCACATGATTAACGATTAGTTGAAGAATCAAACATAGTAACATTATTCTATATAATAAGAGAAAATTAAAAAATACAATTTATAATGTCGAACATGAGAATATAATAGATCATTGACTAAAATGAATAAGTGTTTGTCTACTAAGCGGAAACAAGTGAGAACAGAATGTAAAACATTATGAGCAGATGGTATTCTATCAAACAATGATGTATCTACACGGACATTGTGTCAATATTGAAGAGAGTAAAATCTCGATGAGAGATATATCATTCATTTTGCAACACAATATATCAAAACTAATCTATATGAAGAATTTTGATTAAGTTCAAATAAGATAGGAGTTTTCTTATATAATGTGTATTCAAGTCAACAACAATTTTATTAATATAAAAAATACATGCGATGTTATCAAAAAAAAACGAAAAACATTAAAACTATACAAAAAAAAGAAGAGGAAAACGACATTATCAAAAATGATTTAATCTGTATTGAGTATCAAACAAACACCTTGTAAAACCCATTTACTCATATGTTCATGTGTGGATAAATCAGCTTCAAATACAAGACCAACACCCATGGCATTTCGTCGATCACTTGTAACATATACTGGACATCGAAAAGTATTCTAAAAAAGAAAAAATATTCATATTAATTTTTGCAATTTGTATAGAAAAATTTTCTTTACTTGAAGTTTAAGTTTATGTGATTCAATTGGAATAACTTTCATAACTGGTAATGGTTGAATAAGTACTTTAGGTCTTTGTCTTTGTAAACAACTTTTTGGTACATCCCATGATGCACCTTCAAGATAAAGACCAGTTACAAAACATCCTTGATGAGCACGTTCATTAACATCTTCTTGTGTTTCCCATTGTGTCACTTGTGTATATAATGTTGATTTATCTAATGGCCAACCATTCTTTCTACATGTTGCTTGTACAAGTGCAGTTAAATATGATTCAGGTATATGAAGACCAGATAACCAAACAACATTTGGTTCACCGTCATTAATCTAAATATTGAAAAATATTTTTTGTAAAAATTAAATTTAAGAATAAAAAACAAATATTTACCCATCCACTATAAAGTTGATTTCGTCGAAGAAAATGATCCATCCAAGTTGCTAAATTTTTCTTTGTTGCTGGTGCTAAACGTCTCCACATTTGTGGCAATTGTCCATTATAAAGTGCTCGAGATAATTCATCTAATTCATTTGACATACCAACTTCACCTTTTAATGCTCGTCGTAATGTTGATAATGATTTTGACATTGTTATTGTTAAACGATTAAAACGATCAAGTTCTTGTAATAAAACTACGGATGTTGGTGATATAGCTTCACCACCAAATTTCTTCCAAACTTTATCTACGTCATATTGTTGTGGTATACGTTTTATAATATCATGTGCTGTATTATCAATATATTCATCACGACTCATACCACCAGTTGCTTCAGCTGATTGAGGTTGTAATTCAATTAATTGTTCCCACATATCACGTGCAGATTTTGTATAATATCCAATTTCCGCATTTGGATGTAAACCAAATACTTCTGGTGTATTTGTTAATGGTAATGATTCGATATATTCTATAAAATAGTATAAATCAAATAAATAAATATGAATAATAGTTCGAAATAAAAAAAGAATATATACAATCATTACAATATATATGATGGGGAAATAAAAAATGGATGATATAAAATATATTGAATAAATAAGAGGGTAGACAACAATATGTGTTACTTTTAGATAATCTACGTAATTTTCCTATTTAATAATGTGTAAAAATAGTGTTAAAAGAAAAGAAAATTTTGTGAGTTAAGGGTCAAATTTTTCAATCATGCAAATGATCTTGTTTAGAGTCAAAGTCTCTAATAAATAATGCAAAAAACTTATTATATCGATCACTAATCTGTTCGTAATAATACGATTGTTAAGAATTTGCATTATTATTAGGGACATTGAATCTATACTTTCAAATTTTCTATTTACCTAATGCAGCATCTCTAACAGGTAATCCAGCTGTTTGTGCATGTTCTTCATTTGCTGATGGAATATAATAAGCAACTTCTTCTGTACGATGGAAATAGAATGGTTGAAATGTGTCAAAGATGAAATCTCCCATATATTCATTCATATATGTACGTAAAACACGTCGATCAAAATCATCAATAGCACGACCACCATACATAACCTTAAGAATATATATGTATATAGAAATCTTATTTTAGTTTAATCAATAAAACTTACTTCACCAATTAAATATTTTAATGAATTCCATGGAATTTTCGTATCATTATTAGCAACAGCTTTAGTTAAATATGTATTAAGAATTTGCATACAAACACGAAAATCTGATTCATTAAAATCATATGAAACATTCCAACCGATTTTATCATATTTACGACGTTCTTGTACAACAGCATGAAAAAATGCTAAGACAAATACTAATGATGGGAATGCATCACTTGGACAATCATTAAATACTTGACCTGAGATTTTAAAATATGTATTACGTAAATTAAGTTTTAAACCATTGGGTGGTTCAGTAACAACTTTAAGTGAACGTTGTAATATACCAATTGGAAATAATGGTGTAGGTTCAGTTGTTAACCATAAACGAAAATCTGGATGTGGTTTTGACATTTTATCTAAATGTTTTTCTAATTCAATTAACCATTTAACTAATAAATGACAATTTTGTAACATTAACCAATGACCACGACTAACAGCTTGTTCCATTAGACTAATTGCAATCTATGAAGTAAACAAAACGTTTGATTTGTTTTTATTTAATTCTTACAAAAACAAAATATTCTTACCTTTTCTTGTCCTTGACCCATAGCTAATAATTTAACTTTACCAACTCCAAATTCTGTACGTTCAGCTAATTTAAGTAAATCAGTTGTTGGATCACTACCTGGACTTAAAATAAATATAATTGGTGATAATGGTGTACTTTGTTCCCAAATAGCTTCAAAATGAATAGCTGGTGGTGTAACAAATTGATCACCCATTGTTTTAGTTACATATTGTGTAATAGCTAAATAGATACGATCAACACGAAAACATCGTAATAACATTAGATTTTGAAAAGCAGTTAAACGTTGACCATAATCTAATGGAAAAGTTTCTTCATTTTCTGGTACATCACTATCGAACCACTAGAAAACAAAAAAAATCAATTATTTTATTTATTCTTTTTAATTTTCAAATCAAACCTTTTTCCAAACAGTTTCATTCTTTTCTATATCATCAAGTAAAGTAGCAAATTGACTATAATCTCTTGCTAAACGAACACAATCTTCCCATGTTTGACTTTGTAACCATGTAAATGGTTTTGTACGTTTCGATTTTTCTAATGATAAATTTCCTTTGATAAAAAAATCTAATTCATCTTGTGATAAATTTCCTCGATCTTGTTCAAGTTTTATTGTGATATCAAATGAAAATAATAACTTATGTTTTTCAAATATACCCGTACAACCATAATTATATACATTCAATGTTAATGTATTCATAATATTATTCAAACGACGTTCAAGATTAGAATCAGGAATCGATTTTCTTAATGAAAATTCAAATACATCAAGATAACCTGTTAATGAATATTGATACATTGTATTAATAAGTGACATTTCTGAAAGAACAAAAAATAGAATTGCACCACGTTTAGCAGCTGGACGATAACCATCACGAAGTCTTTCAATATCTTTTGATGTTTTAGAAGCAAGACGAAGTCTAAAAATAATATATTTCTCTTTTAATTCATATGTAAAATGTTAATCATATAATTACTTTTCATTAACTTCATCAGCTTTTGATTTGGTTTCATCTAATGTTGAGATTAATTCAACATTATCTAACATATTACCAGTTGAATTAGCTAATTCACGTAAAAGTGCATCTTCAAGATCTTTCAATAATTTTTTATTCACTGACATTTCTTGTATAAGTCGTTCACGTTGTTCTTCTAATTCTCGTCGTTCATTTTTAACAATAACAGCAAGTAATTGATCTTCAAGACCTTTCAATGTAACTGTATAATTAATAACCATTGATTTACCAAAATGTGCTGGTGTTAAACGTGGATTGGGTAATTTTGATGTTAAATAAAGACGAAATGATGGATCATAATCAACTTCTTTATCACCTAAGACAACAAATTGTCGTCCTTCAATACCACGAATATTTTTTTCTAAGACATTATCAATAACAGGATCAATATATTCATCACAATCTTGAAACAATATTGGAAAACCATATTTAATTGACATTTCCAAATGTTTTAAAAAGTCACTATCGTGAAATGTTAAGATTTTTAAATTATTTTTTTCTTCACGTTTTTTAATCCATTTCAATGCTTGTTGTTGTGGATCAATACAATATGGAAAACGACTTGATTGAATTGTTAATATACCATTTTGAACAGATAATTCATCAGGTGGTAAACCTTCACTTGACCATTTGGAAATTTCAACATCACTTGTTAATAATTCATCTAAACGTATCGGTTGTGATAATGGTACTTCTTTTTCGATTAAATCTTTTTCCCATAATTCACGTACTAATTCATGACGAAATTCAAATGTAAATGCACCAACATAGGCTAGAAATGATGCACAAATTAATGTATCACCAAGTAAACGACGTAATTTTTGTTTTAATTCATCTAAATCATTAGTCCAACTAAAATGTAAAACAAATGATTAGTTTTTTGCGGGACAAAAAAATAATTTACCGTATTTTTTCAGATGATAAACCAGATATAAGTTTATCGGCAGCTAGAAAATACAAAATTCTGTAAAAAAAATCTTTCATGTAAGATAATAATTCTTACCGATTTTTCGTCTTTCCATAATAGCTGTTTCTTCTTCAATAACTCGTTTCTTTTCCATAGCTTCATCATAAGTTTTATTTAAATCTGCTAATGTTTTTTGTAATTCACTAATTTGATGTTGAGTAGAAGCTAATTCATCTGTTGCTTTTTTAGCTTCGGATTGTAATCGCTATGATTAAAAACAAAGATAGGCAAAATTATGAATAAATCAAAAATTATCAATTTACCATGACTAAATCTTGTTTTGGTTTAACAACACGATAGATTCGAACACAACTTAACACATTTTGTGCATATTTAAGCATACCAGCACCAGCTTGTGATTTCTTTTTCATTAGTTCAATTAAATATTCATTCTTTTTTTCTGGATCTGGTACAACATTATTAACTTCTTTTAAAAGTGTATCTTCAAGTATTTCAAGTACTGTACGTAATTTTCTTTCTGTTGATGAAGATAATTTTTCTATTGGAACTTCTTGTAATGTTTTCAAAAATGTCGTATCTTGAAATACAAAAATATAATTTGTATTTTCTTTCAAAACAAAGAATCTTACCAGCCATCATTGTTTGACATTCTGCCCATGTGTCGGCAGCTTGTGGTCGTAAAATAGCAAGAACTGCACGACAAACAGTAGCAACAGAAACAGCTGGTTGTTTAAAACCTCTGTAAAAAATATTTCAATAAAGAATTTTGAAAAAAAAAGAATATTTTCTCTTTACCGAATTTCTGCAACTTGATTATTTGTTATTTCTTTTACAGCTATTTTAGCTTGTTCTAAAGCTGGTAAAGCAGCAGCTAATTCAATATCAGCTTCACCCTAATTGAATTAATATGGGAATTTTATTTTCAATAAAAAAAAAGAACTAACCTTTTTCACACCAATTTCTGCTTGTTTAACATCAAGAGATTTTTTCTTTTCAAGAGCTTCACCTTCCATTTCACGAGCTGATGCTGTTTTTTCCGAAATTTCAGTAAGTAATTTTTGACATTCTTCCGAACGTTTTAATACTTCTTTTCGTTGAACTTGTAAACGAGTATCAAGTTCTTTCAATTCAATTTGAGCTTCATCAATTTTTTCTAAACCACCAGCAAGACGTTGTTGCTATAAAAATAAAATTAAATGAATTCATAATTTCGAAATATTTCTTTATCAACAAACTTGTGCTAAATTTTCTTTATTTTTTCGTTCTAATAATCTCAAATATGTTGAAATAAAATCAAGATAATTTTTCGGTGTTGTAAAATTATGACGACGTAATTTTTTAGCAAATTGTTCACTGTAATGTTCAACAGATTGATGAACCATAACCATATGTGTTACGATAGCTTGACGATATTCTTTTGGAATAAATTCATTCTATTGAAAATAAAATGAAATTTTTATCGAATATATATACATAGAAGAAGATAATCGTAAAATAGATATCGAATCGTGATAGAGCGAGAATTACAAATTAGCAATTTACTTACAAATGTTTTTCTCATAGAGGGAAAAATAAACCGCTATATATATATATCAAAATGTTAATAAGAAGAATATGATTTATATTTTTAGTTTTTCTATTATCATTAAAATACTTACATCTTCCGATAATAATGAAGTTGATACAGCATAAAGAGCCTGTTCAGGCCAAGGAAGAAACCAATCAATGATTGCATTATTAATCAAACCTATAATTATTTTATATTTAATTCAAATTAATCATTTTGTTATCATTTTTACCTGGAAAATTTCGACAACGTGTACGTAATGTATCACCAGTTGGTGACATACATAAGACCACATGTAAATTAACTGAACATTTTGTAACGAAATATTGCCAAATACTTTCCTTAGCTGGACTAGCACCATTTTTCAATGCTTCCTCTCGAATCTATATCAATCATATTTTTAATTATTAAAAACAAACAAAAAACTTCTACATACATTTCCACTAATAGCTTCACGTTCTTCATCGGCAAACAAAGCAGGTACCATACCAGTTGTTAACATATTATTAATTAATTCCAAAAACCCTTCTTCAGCAACATGTTGATCACCAAACATGAAAACAATTTTTTTATTTTCAATACCAAGTTTATTATAAAGTATTTTTAAATCTTCACGAAAACTTGATTCATTATAACCACGACTAAGTTTGATTTCAAATATTTCACAATGAGCTGCATATGCCGCTAAACGTGTTACTTTAAAATAAAGAAGAAAATATTAAATAAAAAGTTATATCTATGAAATATTTTACATGAAGCTTTTCCACTACCACCAACACCGACTAATAATGCATTGCCTTTATCCATACGTATGACACGATATATACGTGTTAAATGTTCAATTGCATCTTCGAATAAAACTAAATTCATACGTGTAAATTGTTCATTATATTCTTGAAGAATCTACGAAGAAGAAAAAAATTAAATAAGAAGAACTTTTTTTGATTTGAAAATCATACTTCTTCAAAGATTGGTCGAGCTGCATCATAATCGACAATATCTTCATAAATTTGAGCTTCACCTACATCAAGTGCTGTTCGATAATCACCGAATAATGATGGTTGACGAAATATGACTTCACTATGAGATTTTAATGCTGCTTGATCTTCAACTAAACTTTGTAGTTTTTCCTAAAAAAATTCAATCGAATATATTAAATTAAAAAACTGATTTTCTTAAGACATACATCAATAAATTTTCGATCTTGTGCATCAATTAAACGATCATAAAGTACACGTAAACATTCATTACGCCAAACTCGTGTAAGTTGAGCAGCTGTTTGAAATCGATCCGGTGTTGTTAAAACTAAACCATTAAATATTCGACTTAAATCTCTGAGATTAAATATATAATGAAATTTCGATGGTGTTGGTGGAAGTGCATCAAGAATTGAACTTTAATAAATAAACGAAAAATTTTTTCAAGTAAAAAAAACCGAATATAAATTTTTTATTTACTGATAAAGTTCCATAGTCATTCGAGTTATAGTTGGTGAAATATCTTGTACTTCTTTATTGAATGGTTGTAAATGTCCTTCGAGTATAGAATTATAAATAAGAAATAGTGATTCTTCTGATGGAAATGTTATATTATAAACATTAAATAATGATATAAATCGTGGATCAACATCATTTCTTCCACCGCCAGGCTATAAAATTATATATAAATATATATTAATAAAGTAAAATTCAACAAACTTTTCCCATAGCAGCAATAAAGATCATATCTTGATATTTTTTCCAATTTAAATCTTTACCACGATCATACATTCCACCTTTTTCAAGTAATAATTTCAATAATGCTATAGGTTGTTGTGTACCATAAGTATCGACTTTTGGCATATTTAAATCATCAATAAATACAACTAATTTCTTTCCTGGTGGTGGTCCAAATGTATCTTTTGTTCGTTTTTCAACATTTGATTCGAAATTTCTTTGAACATCCATCGATGATGTACGTGATGAAAAATTTATATTTAATTGTAACTAAAAAATAAAGAATTTTTTTTAAATATAAAATTAATCAATTATATATATTACATTTGCATCTGGATTTAATTTTCTAAGAAATGATGTAATTGTTGCTGTTTTTGATGTACCAGATTCACCGACAAATAGAACTGGTCGTTTAATACGATAACATAATTGAAGTAACCAATCACTTCGACATGTATCAATAGTTGGAACTAATATTTCATAGAATTTTCGTTCAGGATTATGTATATATTTTGGTACAAGTCGTTTCCATGATATCCAATATTTTTTCGAAGCATCAAAGAAATATTCAAATAATGTTGCTTCATGTGATGGTAATTCATCTAGAAAGAAATAATTCAATAATATCAAAATTTCCTTGTGTTTTTTTTCTATATCTTACCAGCTTTTGCTGTACCATTTGGTCCTTCATCAGTAATATTCATTGAAGCAAGATATTTAACTTGTGCATCAAATGTTATACGTGCTGGTTCAGTTAGACCAGCACCTAATGACCAATAGAGTGCTTGTAGAAAATAAGATGTATAAACATTATCTTCAAGTGCATCACTACTATTGTCATATGGTTGAAGAAGACTTTCAAGCATATAACATAATTGACTTGTCTAAAAAAACAAAAATTAATTTTTAAATCAAAGTAATAACTGAATAGATTTAATTACCATATTTAAATTTGTTAATGGAATAATTTGTTTGAGTTTTTCACCTTGTTTACCATCGATAATACCTTCTAAGATTAATGTTATCAAAGGTGGTACAAATTTATCAAACAATTCATTCATAATTTTAACTTCTTCTTTTCTCTCACGTAAACTACACCAACGTGTCCAAAATGGACGATATTTTAAATCTTTTGGATCAACGAAAACCTATTTGAAAAGACAAAAAATTATATAGAAAAACAATCAATTCTTTTCTTTTACCATTCCACAACGTGATACAGTAGCTGGACTTGCATATTGAAGATCACCAACTTCAAACATCATAGCACAATGTGGTTGTAAACGAATACGTTCACCATTAGCTAATGTTAAAAGTTTATTATCATCCATAACGGAATTCTATTCAAAATAGACAAGACAATGAAATTATATTTATAAATTTTAACAAACCATATTTTCAATCCAAAGTGCATCAACATCACCATCATACAGAATATATCGACGTTCTTTTTTATCAGTTGGTTTATTTATTTCACGAAATATATTTGATAATAAGCCATCAGTCCAATCACGAGATGCTAAATCCAAATATCCATATAATTCAATAACTGAACATGCTTTTGGATTTAATGTATAAACTTTAGTTGGTAAAGCCATTCTTAAGAACAACAAAAAAAAATCAATGATTGATTCGAATAGAAAGAAAAAACTTTATATACCTTGTCTGTGCTTGAACTAAAATATTGATAACTGTTGATTTTCCACCTCCTGTTGGTCCAACAACCATAGTTGAATGTCGTGTCATCATAGTTTCATATAATTGTACAACTTTATCAACTTGAACTTCATCAACAACATTATGCATATGTGCAATGGATTCGCGTACAGCTTTATCAAACATTGGATAACTAACACGGTCACATTTCAAACCAGGAAATAAATCTGTAATTAAACCTTGAAATAATGGTACATCTTCATAAACAAATTTTGGCATATTCATATCACGTAAAGCACGCATTAGTACAATATCCTTTATAAAAAGCAAAAAGTAAAGAAAAAACGAAAGAAAATTTTCTTTAATTACTTCGGGTAATTCAGCTGAACTTCGTTTTAATTCACCAGCCATAACTAAAACTGATTTTAAAGCTCGAAGACCAAAATCATAATGATATTGTTTTGATAATTGTTCACGAGATAATTTATATAAGACAACCATTTTTTTGGCTAACATCTATATATAGAAAGACAATATAAGTAAAAAAAATTCGAATTTGTTTTTTTAAATAACAAACTTTTGCTAAAGAAAATCCTTCTGAGAAAAGCATAATTTCACAAATTTGTTGTAGATCGGGTACAATGACAACAACTGGACGAAATAAAGCTTTAATTGATTCTGGTAATTCTGTTCGTCCAGCATAACCAGGATTCATTGTAATAAATGCTGCAACACGTGGATCAAGATCAATTTCAGTACCTTCAAATACGAAACGTTTTGCTTTACTAATAAGACCTTGTTGAATAGTTTTTAATTGTGATGATATAACTGATAATACAGATGCATCAATTCGATTGAATTCATCAAAACATCCCCATGCACCACTTTGACATAAACCATTTAAATTTTTTCCAATGGCCTAATGGAGAAAATAAAATAATAATTTTCTTTGATTTACTTTTTTTGTTTCAAATACTTACTAAACTATCCATACCTTCACCACAATTCGTTACCATACAAAGAATACCAAGTGCTTTAGCTAAATCTTTAACTGATTCAGTTTTACCAGTACCTAAATTTTTATTTTAAAATAATATAAAATTAATCTTTTATAAAACAAATTATTCATACCGGCAGGTCCAGCTAAAATAAAATAATTTAATTACTTTTATGAATTATATTAATTTTTTTCTACTAACCTGGTGCACAACCAAGATACATAGACAAAGCCTGTGTAATTGTTAAATAAATTCGATCTGTAAGTGGAGTAATAACTAAACGACCATTTAAACCCATATATTCATAACCATAACCGAATTCACCAGTACATTGTCGTATCATTAATTCATCAGGTTCATTAACCCAATAAAATCTCAATTGACTTTCCCATTCGAATTCACGTGCATCCAAAATACTTTAAAATTATTCTTATAGAAAAACGATAAAAACTTCATTTTATTCTTACCTATCTCGTACAAAACTATCAATAATATCTTTAGCATGTACATCAATAATAAGTACAGTATTAAATTTTTTTCGATCATTACTTGCTAACGGATTTCGAATCTAAATTGAAAGAAAATGAGATGAAAAAATTTATAAAAAAAATAAATATTTTACTTCAGCAACAACTTCTTCAATTTGACTATTAAGTTGTTTAGCATAATTTTTCATCGCCATTTTTTGTCCTTTTGCAACTAAAATATTTTAATAAAATAAATTTAAAAAAAATTTATATTTTTTAAATTCTATTTATACCTTTAGTAAAAGTATCTTCGACTTCCCAACTCCACCTAATTCAAATAAATAAATTAAAAATATTTAATTTTTTCTCTCTTTAACAAACCATATTTGATTAGCAGCTAGAACAACCATGCCTTGATAATTATACATCCATCCGGTACGTGATTTACGAAAACGATAATAATAAACAGCTTCTTTTGTAATCAATCGATTCGTTCGTCTCATTTCTTCAAGAACTTTTGTCATCCAATCTTCAACACGTCCTTCAGTAACAACATTTTGTTTAAATTGCATTTCTTCTTTTTCAGCTGATATCATTGCTTGTGCTTGTGTTACTGTATCACTAACTTTAATTAAACGTAAACTAGAAATATTATCAAACATTTTAATCATATGTTCTTGTATAGCTGCTGGTTCGGCTGAACCAAGTATGGATAAAAGTTCATCATCAGAGATAAAGAAAAATCGTGGAAATGCATTACGTTTTGAATCAAGATAATCATTTAAACTTTTTTGACAACGTTCAAGACCAACAAATATTGATTCAAGATCAGATAAACGACTTGGAACATGACATTGTTTTTTAATTAATGGTTCACGATAAGTATCGGTCATAATTGATTTAAATAATTTATTTTTTTCATCAAATTTTTTTGCTTCTTCAGGTAACTGTGAACGAATATCACCACTAACAAATATACCTTCAAGATACATCCATTTACGTTGTACATTGATCCATAATTCAATAACCTAGTAGACACATAAATAATATTTATTTCGAAATAAAAGATTTTATTTACTTCAGCAATTAATGATAAACTTTTTTCCCATTCTTGTACTGTTCGTAAAAATGGTCCGATATATCTTGAACCAGCCATACCTTGTAAAGTCATAGTATGATCATCTAATGTTTGTAAAACTTCATCACAAGCTCCTAATACATATCCTCGATCTTGATTTCCTTTAACATATTTAATAACAGTAAATTTCATCTTATCCCATGCTTCAACAACTTCTTTCACACCCTATATAAAATAATAATAATAATAAAAATCAAAAACGTTTTTTCTTTTACTTTTTCAATTTGAAGTTCTTTCGTAGCTGATGTAACAATATTCTGTATAACATCATTAAAACGTTGTAAATTCATTTGAAATAAATTTTCTAATGTAAATGATTCCGGATTCATATCAAATTCAATATTGGTTTCTTTCATAAGTGTACGCCAATGACGTTCGCGTAATGCTTCATTTTTCAAATCTAACATTAATGGTAATGATTCACGAAATTCTTTCATTCCTGTTTCAATTAATTTTGCTAATGGCATTCCTTTAACATCACGTGGCATTTTTTTTAATTCTTTAATAAAATTTTCAATTCCATCAATTAACAATTGAACATCTAAATCTCGCCATAAAGTTTCTGCCCATACTACACGTGATTTGATTTGTGATTCATATAATTGATATAATTTTTCTAAATTTTTCATTTCTTTTTGTATAACATATAATTCCGGATAGGATGTTATAGGTAAATTAAATAATTTTTCAGCATTTGTTAATTCTTGTTTTTCCGCTTCAAGTTTTGTTAATTCTTCACGATAGATTTTCATTAGTTTTAAACCTTGTGGTAATTCTTCAGCGGTTTTGATTGAACCAGGACCATGGCGAGCAAATTTATCGGCAAATGCACTGATGGATTTTTTCAAACGATCAAGTTGAATAAGAGTAATTTCAGTAAAACGACTTTTAACTTTTTTCAAATTAACATCACGATGTTTCGAATGAAGAAATATTGCTTCCCAACGACTTTTTAATGATTGAAGAATTGTTCTTTCTTCTTCAGTTGTCTATAAAAAATAAAATATTATTATTATTATATTTAACTGGATATTGTTTCTTACCTTGTAATTATAACATTCTAATAGATTATATTTATCTTTAACATCGTTTGTTTTCGCTTCAATAATATCTGATTGATTTTGAATTTCTGCTATTGTTCGTAAGACAAATTTTAAATCTTCAAGTGTTTCAGTTGATTGTTTAAGATTTTTCTCATATTCCTAAATGAACAGAAGAAATTTTTAGACGAAAAAAACTAAAATAAAATTTACATCAAGTTTATCACGTAATTCGAATAATCGTGCTTTAGCATCATCAGCCAGAAATTTATTAAACATATGAATAGTTTCTTTTGCATGGCCAACTAAATCGTTTAAGAATGATGTTAAATTTAATTGTGCAAAATTAAAATCTTTCAAACGATTCATCAAATTTAACTAAACAAGAAAAAAAAGATTATCATTTCTCGATATTTATTTAATTATAACATACGTCATTGAGATGTTTTTGATATTTATTGACTTCCTCATCAAATGCGCCTAATGATGGACTTTTTGCAAAGAATTTTTCACATACTGACAACTAGAAAAATAAATTATAAATATCTTATTAATGTTGGTTTCGTTCTTTTCGTCTTACTTTATCTGTACGCCATAGATGTTTAAAATCACGAAATTTCAATAAGAATGTCTTCATATTATTAATTGTATTTTGTATAACTGTTTGTGTTGCACCTGCAACTTCATGGATTTCTGGAATATAACGAATATCATCATAAAATGTATATATATGTTCAGCTTCTTGAGATGATGATGATGTAACCGATGGTTTTGTATTTGTTGCAATGATGGTTGATGAAGTTTCGAAATCTGATGTTCCCTGACCACCTGCAGTTGTAGCTGCACTTTGCGATTTATCATATTTAACTGGAGTTACTTCAATACACGAACCATCTTTCCATCGATAGAAATAATTGGTACTAGAATAAGACATATATATATCTTATATTCATTTATTAAAAAAACGTTTTTATAATGCATTCCACTATATCGTTATATTTTCAATCAATATTCTGTTCCTTCCAAAAGAAAAAACACATCTTATCTTATCCTTAACAATGATCTTAAATTTTATCAGTATTCGATAAATAACAATGTGATTGTCAATATATATGACAATACAAGTTCAGATGAGGAGGAGAAGAGAAAAGATAGAATTAAAAAACGTCATGAAGATTTCTGTACATTATAAATCCTATCAGACTAAGACACATATCACCAAAAAACAACAGTTTCGTGTAATCTGATATGTGCAAAAAGAAATTTATTTGAATGTTAAATCTTTCGCGCATAGATTTTCATGAGCAACAGCTTCACGCATTTGTAATGCTTTATTACGTAATTTTGTTAAATGTTGTTGTTGGCTATCAATAAGATGAATTAATTGTTTAGCATATTTTTCACGATCATAATTCATAAGTGTTGATGAATCAAATATTGTCTGATGGCTTGCAAGCATTTGTGGAAATTCATCAATATATCCATGATGAGATTCTAATGTTAAATCTTCAAGTTCATGTGAACGTGCAATAGCTTGTTCAAATTTACGTTTTGATTGTTGACTTTTCAGTAATGATTTACTAAGATTATGTTGTTGTGGATGTGGTTTAGATAAATGTGTATGTGATGGTGGTATTACTTGTGTACTTGATTCATTAAGAAATTCATCTTCATCAACATCATCATCATAATCATCTTCATCAGCTGTATGAAGATCATCATGAGTATGTTTTTGATGAAGTTCAACACCACGTTGTTTAAGTTCATCAACATTTAATTCTTTAACACGATCAGCATAACGTAATGTATTCAATGTATGATCAACATCACTACTTCCTGGTGATACCATGGCTATCATACACACTTTACATTTCTCACCAATAAATGAATCACGTAAAACTTTCGTTAATGTTGAACCACGAAATGGTATATGTTCAGCATTACGACCTAATGCACGTATACATTCTTTCAATGTTAATAATGATTTATTAATTTGTGCACCTTCCATTAATGTAACTTTATCATTTGTTTGTGTATCACGGCCACGTTCACTACCAGCTAAATCAATTAAGGAAATTTTTCCATATTCTTTCGTTGTATTTTTTTTCTTTAATGTTATCTGAAAGACAGCATGTGAACGTGATGAATGTTCATTGGCAGATGTTGTACCTGACGTACGAACACTCATTCCACGACGTATTAATGACATAACATCATGAACTGTTTCAACTCGTTCTTCTTTTTTACCAACAACTTGAACTAAATTTTTATGATCTTCTAATACACGTAAACGTTTTTTATCATTAAATAAATCAAATACTTTGGTACAATAAATTTCAAAAAATGTACAATAAACATCATATTGACCTCTATGTTGAGAATTATTTAAATGATGAAAAATATCATTTGCTGTTAATGCATAGATTCCTTTAGAAAAATCAACATCACGTTGACTTAAATCACCACCCATAGTATATGTTTTACCTAGAAATGAAAAAAGAAAGTAAATAGACAAAATTTTATTATTTTTTATTTTAAACTTACCAGAACCGGTTTGTCCATAAGCAAAAACTAATGGATTACATCCTTGAAATAATGAACGTACTAATGGTTGAGCAGTAAAATGATAAACTAATTCATTATCACATAATTCATGCATAGAATAATCAAAACGAAATGTTTGATTATCAATATATTTTGCTAAATCAAGTTTAACTTTCGGTAGATGTATAACAACATGATCTTTATTTGGTATTGTTAATACATCGATATCTTTTTTATTTAATTCTTTTTTTGTTATGGGTCTTTTACGTACACAAACAGTAATACGTAAATCTTTTTGTTGTTCATTCATTGTTATATATTTCATTCCAAGTTGTTGTCGATATTCATTTATCATCGCTTGAAATTCCCATGCTGGTATTGAATGATCAACTTCAGATAATTTTCGACGATGTTTTTCGTGTTTAACTCGTCTTTGTTCACGATTTGCTGCTATACGTTCGATTTCTTTAACTACTTTAGATTTAATTGGGTCAGTTGAAGCATTCTGTTGTCTTTGTGGTGAAACTTCATTTATCGTTGATATTCTACCTGTTCGAGATTGAGAAAGTGAATGTGATTGTCTTTTTTCATCTTTTTTATGAGTACGACGATTTGGATGTGTTGCATTATTATGATCAATAGTAGTAGAATTATCTTCATGATCAGTACTAATATCATGACTAATAGCACCAGCCCGAGAGCCCGCATTTGTTATTGTTGTAAAAAGATCTGGATTAATTTTAATAATAGCATCTAAATCAACTTCTTTTCCTTTGCCTTCATTCTTTTCTTCCCATTCAACGGTAATTGTTTGTACTGTATGATTAATTTTTTTTATCATCGCTTGATGTATACGACCATTTGATCGTTGAATATTAACTGGTTGACCAACATGAAGACAAGATAGATATTGTTGATGATTGTAACTCATTTGGAATTAGTTTTTTTGAAACATTAAATGTAAAATTTGATTGATTTAAACGAAATAACAAATTAATTGTTATTTTTTGTCATGGACGGATAGAACAAAATTTTATTTTTCTTCACTATGACTTCAACTTTACTATTTTTCTTCATTCTTTATAGCTCGTGTTTTTTTTATTCGGTATCGTTAAATGCAACGAAGCAACAACTCACATATAGATGTGATGAGAACGGTTGTTCATATTTTTCTAAGAGTAGGCGTTGCTTAGCGATTCTATGTAATGTCAAAAACAAGAGAAAAGAAGGAGAATAAGCCAGAAAAAAGAAAGAAAGAAAGGAAAGAATAAACGAGAATAATCATCATGAAATAAAAATAACTAATGTATTTTAAAAGGACAATATATAACATAATTTCAAATCCGATTACTATTTATCTTTTAAATAATTTTCCTTTTTCTTTTTTTTGTTCGTTGTTTTTTAAAAAAATAAAAATAAATTTTTAAACTTACACTTCAACACAATCACGCATTGTTTGACTAAACAATTTTATGATTTCATTTTGATTCGGTTGCATAGCTACAGCCGGTACAACAAGTAGAGCATCGACTTGAAACAATGGTTTAGAACCATTTTCTAATGTATCACGTAATGTTTTTAAGTTCTCTGTTACAAGCTAATAGACGAAACAAATTAATTTATTTATTTTTTGATGTCAATAATTTACTTCGGATAATGTTGAAAGTATTTGTCTTTCCCAATAAGCATAATAAGCTGCCATTTTGGATGATTGAGATGTATTTGTATTAAAAACAAGTCCTTCTACTTTTGTTATTAATGGACCAATTAGTTTATATTTTTTTTGTAATTCAAGTGCATCTTGTCGTCGTTGATATTCGACAAATTCAAAATATTCCTAAAGAAAATATTTTGAATGTTATCAAAAAAAAAACGGAAGAATATAATTACTCGACAATGTATAAGTGAACCATCGGCATTACGTGGTGGTTCACGAAAGAGATTACATTGACGAATTTCATCAAGAAACATATGAATATCTTGTGCATTCTTTTTTATTTGATTTACTGTTGAATCAAGTTTAGTAATAAGTTCAGATGTAACAGTAATGAATTTTTCATGATTCGTTGATGTCCATGGTAAACGTTGAGTACCTGTTTGCATATTTCGTTTTAATAATTTTAAATGATCTTCGAGTAAAGCTTGTTCATGTGGTTCAAGTGAATCAATAAGACGATTATAACTTTTAAGAACAATTTTTAATTGTGTTGCAATTTGTTTCAGTTTTTCTTCCTATTTAAATAAAGAAAATAGATTTATAACGATAAACATGAACTAAACTTACACTTAATGCTAAATGTCGAATAGTTTCTGGTAAAACATAATCAAATTGTTCAAGATATCTTGCTTCGGTTGTTATTTCATTCAACTGTGGATCATAATCAATCATATATCGAGGTGTAAAAGGATTTTGATCTAATAAAAGAAAATGTTTTTTTTATACATAATTATTTCATTGAATAACATACTTTCTGCAACTGGTAATTCTTTGAGTACATTACGTTTTTGTAATGATGGTAAAATTTGTTCTGTACGTGTTCGCCATTCAGTAAATTTTGCATCTTCATATGCTTTCATTTCTTTTGCTACTCGTAGATAGTAACTTTTAATCTATAATTAAATAGTATGAGTATCGATTGAAAATAAAAATCTTTTTTTTCCTACTTGTTTGCCAAATTCTGTTTGCATTAAAGCTTCTTTTGTATGTAAACGTAACATTGTATGTTTGATACGTCGAAATAATGAACGACTCCAAGCAATAGCACCAGAATAAGGTGGTTGATTTTTATTAATAGGTGGATGATTTTTATTATGTTGAAATATATTATTTATTTCTGTTATTTCATTATCATATTGTTTTAAAATATCAACAAATCGTTTGTTCATTTCATCTTGTATAGTTGTACGAGTATTATTTTTTTCGAATTTCAATAACATATCAAAAGCACTTTCCGCTGATCTATAAAAACAGAATTATTGTATATTAGAATAGATTTTTCTTTACCGTAAACTTTTGAATGATTCAGATGTAAAACTTTTTGTTTGTTCATCAATTTCTTCGATTTGTGTCGTATAATTAGCTAATACCATTTTCCATTTTTCATAATCTTCAATACGAAATGGATCACACGGGGCCTAAACAAAAAAAACGAAAATAAGATCGGAGTTTTTTTTTCTTAAAATATTTACATTTTCAATTGATTGAAGAACTTTATGTACACGATCAAGAATTTCATTGATTTTTTGTGGTTTTCCTGTAACTGATTTAAGTTCAGGTGTAAATATACCATAAAATTCATCAAGTTCTTTTGCAATTGCAATAAAATCATCACAAGTACGTGCCATATGATCAGTTAATCGAAATAAACGTTTATTATCAAATTCCCAACGAGAATCTCGTCCAGATTGTTCAATTTCAGCTCGAACTTCATAATATGACTAAAAATAAATGTAAATTTTAAGACAAAAAGAAAAATTATTTTAATATTTGATTTACTTGTTTCCAACGTTCTAACATTATTTTTGCTTCGGTACATTTTTCAATAATTTCATTTGGTTGATAACTAAATAATGTTCGAACATTAATTAAACGTGCAACACGTTCAGATAATTGATTAGCAATACGTTCCATTAATGGGACCATACGTTCATCACGATTATAATGTCGTGAAATAATCCAAACCATACGTAATGCACTCATCATTTTTGGTATAGTTTCACTAACAACACGAAATGTGGCGCCATGTGTGACATTTTTAAAATGACGTTCAAGTGTTGATAAAAATTTGACATTATCTTTTGATTCGAAATAATATTTCGATAGATCAGTACGAGTATCACGAAATGATGATGGTGCTGCATTTTCTGCTATTTCAAGTTTTTCAAGTACTTTTTCAACATGTTCTTGTTTTGTTTGTTCATATAAACTACTCAATGTAATATTACGTTCACGCCACCAATCAATTTCACCTAATGGTCCAGGTGATTGTGGTGTCTAAAAAAGAAGTAATTAGAATGAAGGATTTTGTGTTTCATTTTATTTTTACTTTTTTCAATTCGCGTTCAAGTGCTTCGCGAATATCACCATTCCATTTGTAGACAAGAGTTTCAGCTTGTTCAATCATATCTTTATTTGATCTGACGACTTTTTCTACTTCAAAATCTTTTGGTAATTCAAGGCGTACTTCGCCTTCAAGTTGACGAAGTGTTAAACCGATTTGATTAAGAAATTTTTGTAATTGAATTAAAAATTCATCACGTAACATTAACTTTAATTCTTGTTCATGTTGACGACGCTAGTTAATAAAAGAAATATTTATTAAGAAAAAAAAAATAATTAATTTTAATCAAACTTTTTCGTCTCGAAGTTGTTTTTCAGTTTCTTCGGCAGTTTTTTCAGTTTTAGCTTTTCGTTTTTCATGAGCATCAGTAACAGCATCTGGTCGATGTGAATCGGAAGCCTCTATGTCGTCAGTTTGATATGTTAATATTGGATTATAAACCTACAAGCAAAAAAAAAGAAAGATATTGTGAGTTAATTTAGATGATAATATTACTTTATTCAGTATATTTGCAAGTAAATATAATGTATGGCCATTCAATAGACCATAATCAAGATATTTTATCATTATTTTATCAGCATCTTCCATGGTCGTTAGTTCAGGTATTGTTCCTTGTGTTGTACGTAAAAAATAGACACAATTTTTTTGACTTAAATTGGATGGATAGCTATCGTGGCATAAATAAAGTATCGTTCGAAGATACATGACTTGTTCTTTACGCTAAACCAAAGAAAATAGTTGTTTGATTTGGTAGAAAAAACAATATTAAATTAAACTTACATATCGTTTTGGTTTTGGTGGTAATTCTGGTGAATTTTCACCTTCAGCAGTTGATCCGTCACCATGTTCTGATTTTAATGCATCATTGCCAGCTGGAGGATGTTGTTCATCACCACCATTCGTTGTACCAGCTGCTTCTTCATTTGGATCAAAATCTGGATTATTAGCCATTTGTTCTTCAATCCATTCTTCTTCGGCTAAAAAAAAGAGTAGATTTTATTTTCTAATATAATTAACTATTATTACTAATTTCAACATCTTCTTCACATAATTCTTCAAAAACTTCTTTATGAAATATTAAAGCATTTTCATCATCAACATTTGATTTGGCTTCATTAAAGAATTTCGCAACAACTAATTCATTTGCACCATCATGACTTTCCAAGAAAGATTCGAAGGCTGGATCAGTTTCATTAATATCTAATATCGTATAAATTGATTCTTTTAACCAACGGAATCGTAGATCATCCATTGATTTTGTTTCGAGAAAAAGTTTAAATGAATATACAATAAAATAAATAGAAACTCAATGTTTTAAGTGCGAATTTGCCATTAATATTCTTCGTTTCTAAGGAACAGACGCTCTCATGATAAATGTCGCTAATAGTCATGAGATATTTATATTCCTATATGCAAAATAAATAAATATTCTTCAAAAGATAAAGAACTTTTTTCGTTTGATTTTTAATTAGAATTAAAAAAATTCGATTTCATTTGATTGATTGTACCAATTTATTGCTTCGTCATTTATCAATCTCACCTGAATTATTTATCGCAATGCGATGGCTAAAAGTGGCTTTATGCCTGCATGGATGAAAATTTCCAATTCAGATGTATATATATATATGAATTTATTAAAACTTGTAAAATTCTTTTCTATAGAAAACAAATCCTAATCAAAAATATACTAATGAACAATCTCAACATTCATATGGAAAAGTAAGATTTAAAATATCTTGAAAGTGTCTCCCTAAGGGAATGTTTTTTTTGTTTGTTCTTGAGTGTTTTTACATTATGCAACCTGTTGTATTATAGGATATAGATATAAATTCTCAACGTCGTCTACATCTTTTACCAACAAATTTAGATAAACGTAGCCGTTTTTTGAATTCTAAAACAATATTACTTTTATTGTCTGTACCAGAAACAACAGAAGAAAAAGAGTTGAGTAATAGGATTTAAATAGGAAACTTTATTTTTTTGAATCATTTAGATTATTAATACGTATGGGTTGGAATAATGATATGACTTATGAAATAACAGATACTGATAAAGAAGAATATGAAAAACAAATTAAATATTTTCCAAAATTAAATTTAAATAATCGATCCTCAGTATTAATGTCCGCTTTAAATCGTCGTGCATTACCTTATATAAATATTCAAGATATATTTCAACATGAAATGATTGATTCACAATCAGATGATGACGATTAATATTCGTTTTTGCTTTTAATAAAAATAACAAACCGGTTTTCTTTCCTTTTATTTGCATTTGTTCTTTGTACTTTTTCATTTTCTGAACAAACTTTCCAATTGATGTAATCTGTCATACATCAACAAAATAATATAATCATTTATTTTATATATCTCACATCGTTTCTTTTTTTTTAAATATATAAAAAAAGGTGGGAAAGCACGAAAAGGAAGAAGATATCTTTTACAGATTTATGACATTAGACGAATTAATAAACAATGACGATGTAAAATTGTGGGTGGAATGTCATTTGATATGCGAAAAACAAAAAAAAACGATCATGATTTTGTGTTAAGAAATAATCAAATAATGGCCTTACAGATACTATATATAACTAATATACTGCTAAATCGATTAAGTCAAAAGAAAAAGAATGCTTACAACTATTATTATTTCGTGTTTCGTACTTACTATTACTGGTTTACCGGTAAATATCAATCCAGAATTGAACGGTAAAATAAAAGCAATATTTCGATATATATATGATTAATATCTTATAAATTAGGTGGTGGTTTTGAAGGTGATATACTCTTTCCACCTAATTCTGATACAAGTCGTGGCGCTGCTTTCTATGGGAACTATCGTCGTTGGCCAAATAAAATAATTCCATATGATATATCAGCTATAACAACTAATGATCGAACAACAATTATCAATGCTATGAATCAATTAATGTACGATGTTGGAACACCTATACCAGGTAATCTAGCACGACAAGTCTGCGTTTTTTTT
>CAJNOI010000010.1:129095-145836 GCA_905250115.1 Adineta steineri | reverse complement strand
TTTTATAATTTGAATAGTACCACATGAGTTTAACCAATGCAATTAGATTTAGATTTTTTGAGTAAATCGTTGATGAATATGTTCCTAGTAAGATTTATTCAAGATAAAAATAATCTCTCATTGTTTCTTTTTGATGAAACGTATATTAAAGTTAATAAAAGTTTATTATCCTTTCCATATAAAAATCTTATCTTAGTATAAAGCTGCCATAAACATTAAAACTCTTCATTAACTATAAATACTCTATCATTTATAGTTATACAGTCGTTTATTGTAATAAAATGCATTATTCATCTATTATTATTATTATAGGTTTTGTATTTTTGGGAACGATTATTCAAATTAACTGTCTTCAATGTTATAAATGTAGTTGTTCTGTTAATGTTGGTGAAACAACATGCAAAGATGATAGTGAATTACAATGTGTAATCGAATATGTTGAAAATAATTATTGTACGATTGCACGAACATCATCAAACAGTATTACATTTGATCATAGACCAAATTCTGATCTGATATTTTTGGAATCACAACATTATTTACGAGCTAAAGAACAAATTGTCTATTTAGAAAGTAGTTCAAGTTGGCACGCACCTATTGTAAAAGAATTTACTTATGGTTGTGATTGGAATTTATGCAATACACCTCGTATTCTTAGTCTCCTTCCAAAAGGTCTTACATTTACTGTTGATTCAAATTTATTAACAAATTCATTGATTCTTCAACCAAATGAAACGTTCACAACATGTGCATCATGTACAAAATGTGTAAATTCAACTACAGCAATAACATGTGCAACAGTACCATGTAGTGGTACGTGTGAAATTGATGATCATTTGGATGATCCAGTGCAACATAATAGTTCATGTTCATTTCAATTTACTAGTGCATGTTTAAATGAAAAACTTAATACATCCATTGAAATAACAGGAACATATTATATGGATGATAAGAAATTTCAAACAGGTGAAATAGATATTTGGTGTAAAAAAAACAATTGTAATGATCCACCTCATGTTCAAACTATACAAAGAAATATTACTTTTATAACAGAAATAAATGATCAACTTTATTTTCGGCCACAAGCAACAACATCAAAACCAAATACTGGTCTATTGGGTTGTTATACATGTCATTGTGATCGTGCAGTCGGTAGTGATGATTGTAAAATATTAGAATGTACAATTGAATATCAAGATAAAAGTTATTGTGAAATAGTACGCAATTTTAAAGAAATTCCTGGTAAGGAATTCATTCAGCTTGGTCATGTAGAACAAACGAATTTACCATATAGACATTTTATTCATGCAGAAGAAGAACTTATACTTTATACAAACTTAACATGGCATCCACCATCAGTCAATTTTATTAGTTATATATGTGATTGGGAATTATGTAATGATGGTCGTCTCGTTGACAAATTAATAACAAGTTTTCAATTTAATGCTGAACCATTAGAAATAGCTGCATATCTTCAAAGTCCTGAACCACTTACTTATTGTGCTGAATGTGAAGTTTGTAGTAATTTTAGTCTTTTTGATCAATGCAAGAATGCTTCTTGTTCATCTGCTGGACGTTGCTATATTGATCAATATATTAAGCATCCAGATTATAGCAGTTGTGTATATGCATTCAAAGCTGAATGTGAAAATTTTGCAACTGAATCAAGTATTATACTTACAGCTACTTATAATATTGACGATGATATATTAGATTATGAAGAAGTAAATGTTTATTGTTCAAAGAATGGCTGTAATCAACCTTCAACAGTATACAGTTTACTTGATCTCATACATGAAGATATTCAACTCGATTCATTATTTTTTATTCGTCCAATTACGAATACTACAGCATCACCAATTATTACAGAACCAACACCATCATCAAGTCCCATTATGGCTATGACCCGTTCAGCAGCCATTATTATTTTTCTAATAAGACTATGTATTTCACTTTTTATCATTAACTAAAAACATTGTATATGATAAAATCCAACATTTTTAAAAATAATTAATCATGATACAGTATAGATAGTTTTATTTAGCCATTTTAAAATAAAAGAATTTATAACATTTTTAATCAATCAACATAAAATAATAGTTTATGACTATACTATCAGACAAAAGTACTTTTAACATTTTACAACATATTCATATATACAAGACATCATAAATTTCATACATTCTTTCAACAAAAATAATCAATAAGTATTTTTTAGCTGAAGATAACAGAAACATGTTTATGATTTATAGGTTGTTCATACTAAAAGGATGTATTAAGTTACTCTCGCTAAATATGAGATGAACTGTAACTGTTCTCGTGAATATAATCAGTTAGAGTGATCTCATTACATTATGCCATACTTTAAACCTGTTAAGATATTTTATATGTTGTTTCCTTGATAAGGAGTACACCCTAAAGTTTTAATCAATATTAAGATGAACATATATGGTGATAAGAATATGTAAATCAACAATAATTCGGAAATGAAGACAAATCTTCTTGCATTCAGAAATTTTAATTAATATTCTAAAAATATATATTTTTCAGTTTATATCATCGATTCGATTTTACTATTTATATGTATGCATGTAAAAATAATATTATCATTTCTCTTTCAAATCAAAATTCGTAGTTTATTAGTCAACAACGGATGCATATATGAATAATAGATGATATATTTAATGATTATGAATACTATACTATCTATTAATAGACATAGTTTTCTCTATATTCTATTCTGACCATTGAATTTTGATGCAAAATATTCTTATTGATTAATCTAAACAAACTTTCTTTTTTCCTTTTTCTTCTCTTTTTCTTTCTATTCAAAATATAGATGGATATGTAACATTAACATATTATATATTAGAACGTCGTTTTCCATTAGATTCCAGAGGGAATCTATCTAGTGACTACTGCATATAGAGCAACATAAGAAACCAAACTAATCTTTATTATTAGAAAACGCCATCCCTAGTATGACTAGGTCGATTCTCGAGTGAGTCGACCAGTTTATTCAGATGTGTTTAATTGAATCAATCTATATACAGAGAGAGAGAGAGGGAGAAAGCGGAACGGTTGTTGGACTTTCATTAGTTAGCAATGAACAAATTGAATTTCTGACATCTCTTTACTATTCTGCATCCGAAATGTCACTCATTTATTCTAGATTTTTTTTTCTCTTATAGATAGCTTGTTCGTCATAGCTGGATTTGTTTGTTTGATTGAATTTATGATTGAGATTTGTTTAGCAGTCATTACGTCAAATATATTTGCTCATGATTTTTTATAACATAGAAAAAAAAGAAGAAGAAACGGAAAGGAATGTTCATATTAATTTATTTTTGTCTATATTTATTCACAAGAGTCATGAATCATGTACACATGTATGGAAAGACTTCTTTTTTTTTAGTATTTTATTCTCATCGGAGAATGATTAAATTTTCTTTTTCTTAAAAAAATCATATTGAACGGATGTCACTAGTCAATAATAACGAGAAAAAAATGACAATAAATAAATATCTAGAGTAGAGAACAATGATGATTGAGCATTCTTGTCTACAATTATTTTCATCAATATATGGGGGGTTGTACACACACAAATAAGTAAACTATTGTTATCTATGTGTGTTTTTTCTGCATGTTTGCACGTCGACGCGAATGAAAATATAGAAGAAAGAAACGAAGAAGAATATGAAAATTCATTATTCAATGTGTTGTTTCATGACACATACGAGTGATGTGTCTCTCAAACACGTAAAAAATAAGCATGATGAAAAGAGTACAATCGTAGAATAAGAAACGAACCAAACAAGGGAACAAGAGAAAAAAAATGAGAGAAGCGAATCAACTATGCGGATTTGCATTCTTCTCGCACTAATAGTTCAATACAACGCTTATTATGAGCGAACCAAAAAAAAAAGGGAGAATAGTATTATCGACTCTCTAGATTTCTTTTTTTTTTCTTCGTTTCCTTACTCAATAATTGAACGCATACACATGCGTCCATCTCTCAAGCGACGTAAGTTATAACAGAGTAACAGTCATAGTAGATCTGTATTGTATAGAGAAGTGAAGTTAGAATAGAGAGAAAGAGAAGGGAGAAGACGAGAGACGTGATAGATAGAACGAAGGCTCTTATATTTTTTTTCTCGTCTATGTGTAGATCCAAATAGAAACAGAAGCCAAAAAGAAAGAGAAAAAAAAGTCGGGAATGATGAGTAATTACTATTGATCGTTTGTCGATACAGAACGATGGGTTGTACAAGTTCGCATCAAACAGGAACTACGAAAGACAATACAATTTCAGTTCCATCATCAATCACCGACGATGGTCACCAATTAATAACGGATCATTTTCGTAAATGGTTAAAAACAAATCGACCTAAAGCTGATGAATATGTATTAAATGATGTTCTATCAACAGCACAACCATCAAATGAAGCTGAAGATTATAAAACTATCGTTGGCAAAGCGCTTGATTTACTTGCTGAACGTCATGATATAAAATCAACAAACAAATTAGGTAAACTTGTACAAAAAGAAATTACATTAGCATCACCGAAAAAAGTTGCACATACAATAACTATATTAAAACAAACGGCAGATAAATTACGTAGTGGAAATATACAACTTGAAGCTGAACAACAACTAGCAACTGAGGAAGTAATAAATAAAATTCTCTTTTGTAATTCATTTAAATACATATATTATTTAGCATACAAATGGTACGTCTACACTTGAAACTAAAAATATTCAAGTATCATCGGGTGAACCAGGAATTGCTTTAAAAGAAGCGTTAGAAAAAGCACGTATTTTATTCTATAAGGTAAAAATATTGTTACAATAAGACAAAAAAACTTTCATAAAAAAAAATAGGGTAAACAAGCTGCTATATTTGCTAATCCATGTGGTGGTTATGACGTACGAATTTTGGATGAACATGATGAAACTATAAATCATGATGGAAATCTACTTCGTTCAATAATTGTAACTGAAGTTAAAATGCGTCCAAAAATATTAACAAGTTCATCTTTGTTCACACCGCCTCCTCCTCCTCCTCCTGCACCATTACCAGTATCTCGACCATCAAAATTACTTGATGAAAATGAAATTACTGATGATTTTCGTCGTTCGATCGATGATGCTCTCAAAGGACTTGAAGCTGTTTATCAAACACCAATAACAATGGCAACAATATCCGAAAATATTAAAGAGATACATGTTGATAAACCCAGTAAAACAGCATCATCACCACCACCACCTCTTGTCATACAATGTGGTGTAACTAATGTTCCTTTAAAAAAATCAACCTCAAAAGAACAAGCAACTGTATCAAGCGATCATCCACCTACTGTTGATCATACAGTTCATCTAGCTGAAATTTTTCGTCAAATGGCTGATCAACAAAAAGTTGCTAGTGAACAATTATCAAATGAAGAAATAGAACAAGATATAAATCAAATTGATATTCAACCAAAACTTGGCGAATCTAATGATGATATCAATGAATTAATGATGGATGCTATTGAAGAAACAACATGTAGTGAACTTGCAAATCCAATAGCACCAGTAGAACATGATTTAGAAGAAAAAGTCGATACAGTTAAATCACCTGATGAATCCGAAGCATCAATTGAACGTATGGTTAAAGAAATGAAAGAACATGGAGAAAAATTTGAATCAAAAGAAAGTCTTCAAACAATAACTACAACAACAAAACAAGCATCATCTTATTCACTTGGTTTAACATCACCAATACAAAATGAACCAGTACCAACATCACCACCTCATCAAAAACCTAAATTACGTAGTGAAAATCGCCCAAAATCATTTATTGCTAATGAAGAAACGATTTCTAAAGATCGTTATAATTTTAGTAAACAAATGTCATTGGATGAATTAGCACATTTAACACAAATAGGTTTATCAAATCCAAATTTAACAACATCAATAACAAAACTAGGTATATCAACATCATCGGGAAAAATTGAAGAAGAAGATCATAGGCATATTGCAACAACAGATTCATTATCAAAAATACCAGCATCTATTAGTCAAATTATTGAAGAACATCATGCAATTCTTGATGAAACATCAACAACAACATCACCACCACCAGCACCGCTTGTAACACCTATTGTAACACCTGTTGAGACTCAAACGAAAATAAAATCACCTACTCATAATATAACTTATACAGAAATAATTCATTCCGAATCACGAGATGGAGAACAATCACGTCGTTTTATAACTGAATCCTATGATGAACATCCATCAAATGATGATGAACAAACAACAACACTTAAAGTTATTACAAAATCAGAATTTTCAAATCATCCAACATTAGGTGAAAAAATTATGGAACAAAGTGTTCAAGTTATAACTGTTAAAGTACGAAATGAAACAATAAAAACAACTGTACAACAAGCATCTTTACCATCGACAACTGATAATACTATGACATATGAAAGACGACCGGTTAGTGAACTTGTCAAAAATTTTGAAGTAGTTGCAGGTGGTAACAATAGCAATGGTCTTAATACTTGAATTTATTCATAGTTTTGCTCTTCAAACAAATTTTCTTTTTGCTTTTTGTTTATGCGTTTATGTCTTGTGCAAACCCCTTCTAGATAAAAATTATCTTGCTCTAACATTTAAACAGTACAAACATTTGTTTTTATATATATATATATAAATATATTATCTATCGATTTCGTCTGTGAGCTTATGTGTATGTCTGTTGCTTATTTCTTCTCTCTTTCTTTTTGTACACTGACCTATATGCTTAGGTCAATAGTATATATCTTGAAAAAAAAATACAAATGAAAGAAGAGGAAAATAAATATAAAGATAAATGAATATGTTTATTAAGAAATAGCTTTGTTGATAGATTCAATAAAAAATTTGTAGAAGTGTTGAGAATATTATCATCAATCATTCAATCAGCACATCTTGCATCGATTTGTTCAATCATATTGCATGACAACGATTACAAACAGAATATCAATACGATAGAGATATCATACTGTTGATTAAACAAATACTATGCAGAATGTATTTGTTTCAACATATATATTTTTTTCTTTTTCCCATACAAGCAAATCAAAAGATTAAATCAATGCTGTTGAATTGTAATATTAATCTAGTATATACTTCAGAGAAATCAAGTTTTGTTCTTTTTACTAATGATTAAAGAAGCGTGTTGTATGAAAAAATTTTAATTTATCATTATGATTTGTTTTGATTAATCGGTCGTGTGTTATTAATGATGAATCATTTGTAGTACTATTATTTGATGATGTTGTTTGACATTGACTTGTTCGACGCATACTTGCATAAAATTTTCGAGCTGTTTCACAATTTCGTTTAAGATTTGATCCTTGACTTGATTGAGAAATCTTTCGATTTGTAGATGTCTAGAATAAATAAACAAATAGATATAGAGATTTATTTGACAAATTAGAATCTACTTTAATTTGATCAGATTCATCAGGTATTGAAAAAATATCATTTTCAACATTATCATCACTATTATTTGTTTCTTGTATAGCTTGTTCTCTATCAAAACTAGTCATTTGAATATTTCGAACTAATGTATATAATTTTGGTGACTGATGAGGAGCAGGATTATATACTGGTGCCCAATTATATGCAGTACTCATTGATGAATGTTTAGATGTTTTTACACGATGTTCTAAAAACAAGAGAAAAAAAGACTATTTCCTTTATGTTAATTTTCTTTTACCATTATTATGTTCACTTCCACAACACAAAACTTTAAATACATGACGTATTTGTGAACCACATTTTCTTCGCATAAAACATAATATACCAAGAATAATCATTACAGAAAATAACATTAATATACCTAACCATAATGGATGAAGAGGTTCGTCAATTTGCACCATGATCGACAAGAGAAACTTTTTTGTAAAAATTAACTAGTGGATGTAAGATGGTATTCAAGTCTAGTTTATTATTATAACAAAAAAAATTTTTTTTCTTTTTCCTTCTTTTTTTCTTTCTTTTAATCTTTTCTTCTCTATGAGTGATAATCCACCGATCCTTGCTATTGGCACTTTTTTTTACTGAAAGTATCTCGATGTACTCCTGAAGTGATCAGTAAGTATTAGATTATGACATGATTAGTGAGCAGAAATGAACGAGAAGATTTTTAATCCGTTATTTAATTTTATCACGAAATATATGATTTACAAGTATTTCTTTAAAATCTTTCAGTATAGAAATAATATTAGATTTAATATGTTTTTTTTCTTCTTCTTTTCATATGTAAATATTATCTTTAGGACGAGAGATTCATACAACTAATTCAATCAATTATTTTAATCATGAATAAGATTTGATTTATTTATATTTCAAGTAAGTATATACAAATATTCTTTCGGAAAGTATATATCTATAACAACAGGAAACTTATTTCATCTACATGTAACAAACATGCAAGATTGTAAATTTACATGATCTGTTATTCATATAAAGAATAATCACTAGTACACGCAAAACTAGAATATAATGACTGTTTCAACAATTATTTAGATAGTATATAACCGAGTAAAAGGATATTGCGTGCAGATATATTCACATAAATAATCGGTATGTGGACTTATTATTTTAAATATGTTAATTTGTATACACAGTATTGAACATGCATTCGTGCGAACTAAGTTTTTATCGTTTAAAAAAGTTTATAAATTTCAAATAAACACTCTCAGCATAGTTATTTGTTTTGTTTTTCATTACATACTTCAAATAAATGACATATGTTCAAAATTGTCATTGTACAGAATGTCAAAAAAAAAGAAAAGAAAAACGAATAAAAATGATCGTGACAGATGAGAAAACAAACAGACAAGTGCAAGAATGAGAAGAAACAACAACCATATCGATTGACGAATAGACATACATACACACACACATACAGAAAATTGAACAAAAAAAATATCTCGAGATCCTTGTTAGATTTATCTTGTTGGATAGAGATTAGAAAAAGATATACATACATGCAAAAGGGGACTGTTCAAACACCTATAGATACAGAGATAATTCATATTCGCTAGGCGATTGATGAAAGAAAACGAACAAGTGTTTTAAATTATTCTCATGCGATAGAAAGAAAAAGAGTATGGAAAATACTTTTGTTTGTCGTTATTGCAAAAGAGAATTATATATGAGTATACATATGTTCTCTAAACCTTTTTTTGTCAAAGTATACAAATACGAATAATAGAAGTATTAAGAATGACATATAATAAAGATAAGAATAAATTCTCTTAAAGAAACGATAAAAAACAACGTATATGTCTATGTGCAAAAAAAAAGAAAATCAAATTAATATTGTTCCTACAATAAAAAAAATTTATTTTATTAATCCATAGATGGACCACCACCACCAGCCCGAATAGTCGGAATTGGTGTTGAAGTATTTGTCGATGGATTAACTCCAGCACGAATCGGTTTAACTAAAAAAAAATATAGAAAGTATTTTTATTATTTTTCAATATAGAAGAATTTATTACCAATTTGTGCAGCATTTGTACGACGAGCGAGATTACGTTGTCGAACAGCTTCTTTAATTCGATCAACTTCACATTGATATCGTTTTCGATCTTTCATTGCACTTTCTTTTGCTTCTTTCAATGCTTGTTCAAGTGATTTAACACGATCCATTGTTGCTTTAAGACGTTTTTCTAATTTAGGTAATTCACAGCGAAGATCAGCATTTTCACGTACAAGCTAAAGACATGAATAAGAATATGTATTCAGCAAAAAATTTTCTTTACTTGTTTATGAACTTTAGTTAATTGATCGAGATTATTTTCTAGAAATGAAATCTTCTGTTTTTGAGCTACACTACCACCTAAATCATCTTCTTCGACTTCCGGTTGTTTTTGTGACTAAATGATATCAAAATAAAATATAATTTGTTTTTGTATTCAAAATCTAACCTTTTTAAGTCGTGTTTGTAAATCTTGAACAAATAATTTTCGTAAATTATGTAATGTTTGTAATTCTTTAGCAACAGTTTCTTCAAGACCTTTTAAATCTTGTTTTGCTTGTTCACGACGTTCTTGTTGTAAACTAAAAGAATACAAAAAATAATAATTTTGTATTGATAATATCAATGAAATCATACGTCATTTCTTGTAATCGACTTGATTTATCCGTTTCTTCTTTCTTTAATTTTTCATAATCACCAGATAATTTATCATAGGATAATTGTAATTTTTGTAATGAATCTTTTAATGTTTCCATTTGAGTTTCTTTTGTACGAATTTCATCACGTAAATTTGTTAATTGTTTTTGATGTTGTTCACTGACTTGTTCCATTTGTTGACTTAATTCTTTTTGAACATCAGATGTTGTACCAGTTACTTGCCCTTTAAGAAAAACATATATATATGCAAATAAAGATTATTCCAAATATATATACCTTGAGCTCGAATTTTAACTAATTCTTCATTCAATGAATCTTGAGTTTGTTCCATAGTACGTTTTTTCTCTTCTAACTCTTTGATTGATTCAAGCATTGAACGCATTTTTGCTTCATGTTGTTGTATTAATAGACGTGCTTCATCAAGTTCTTTATCTTTTAATCCGATACCTTTTTGATGATCAACTTTTTCTAATTCAAGTTCACTTAAACGCTAAAAAACAAAATGATTCTTAGTTATTCATAGAATTTCAATAATTAAAATAGCACATACTCCACTAATACTTCGTGCTTCTGTTTTTAATTTACTCATATAAAGACGTGCCAATGTAAATTCTTCTTCAGCTTGATCAAGATTTTCAATTGTTGGTTTCTAAAATTCAAAAAAATAAATTCATTTTTTTATTTATCATAGATATATATACCTTTTGTTCACTCATTTGTCCACCCATAATACCACCAATTTCACCAACATCACGTAAAAGTACTAATATCATATCAAGAAAACGTTTACGATGTGTTTGTGATGCTTCACGAAGACTTTCTAATTCTTCACGAATACCATTTAATGAAGTCTAATTAATTAAATAAAAAATTTAAAAATTAAATTTCGAATAAATATAAACAAACCAATTTTGTATCGAGTTCTTGTACAAGTGTTTCATTTTCTTTACTTTTTGTTTCGACCTCTTGTGTTTTTTGATCATAATTAACTGCAAGTTCTTCAAGAGCTTGCAATACTTCTTTAACTTCTTCTTTTGCTGATTCACTTTCTTGTTGAAGACGATTTAATTCGGCTTGAAGATTTTCATTATCTTTTCGAGCTTGACTAAATATATCATCTTGTTCAACTGTTTGAGATTTAAGTCTTTCAAGAGTTTGTGCTAAATTATTTATTTCATCATCCTGAGAAGAAAATAAAAATAATTCATTAGAAAATAAAAAATAAAATATTTTTCGTCTACTTTTTCATCTAATTGTTGATAAAGTGTACTTCGTTCTTTTTCCCATTCATCAACATTAACAGAAGAACGAAGATCAAGACCACCTAATGGATTGCCAGCTGCAACAGTACTAACAACAGATGTTGTTGGACTAAGAACTGTTGAAGCAACAGTCGATAAAGACATTGTTGACTGAGTTGTTGAAAGTGTATCATCACTTTCAAGTAAATTAATTTGTTCATCTTTAGTTACTGTTTCACCTGAAGAAAAATTTTTAAATAAAAAAAAGAATTTTTTCAAAATAAATAATTAACCTTGTCTCCATCGTTCAAGTTCCATTTCTGCTCGGCTTAATTGACCTTTTAATCGAGCTACTTTTTCACGTTCTTTTTCCCAACGACGTTTCCATTCTTCAGCTGTTAATTCTTCATTAACAGTAACTTGATTTTTAATACATTTCGCTCTAAAATATTAAACAGAAAAAAAATAAAATTAGACATTTTAATCATTTTATTTTCTAACCTTTTGCCAAATTCAAGTGTCGATTTTGTTTCTGACTCATTGTAACTAGCTGGTGAACAACATATAATAATAGTTGTACGAGCATTTCCTCCAAGAGATTCTTGTAAAATACGTGTTAATTTCGAATCACGATAAGGTACATGAGATTTCTATATAATAAAATAAAAGAAAATTCAAAAGAAAAACAGTAATTGTAACTAACAGTTCCATCAGCTAATGCTGAAATAACATTTCCTAATGCAGATAAAGATTTATTGATATTTTTCGCTTCATCAAGTACTTGGCCTTCGGCACCAGTTTTTGAAACCTTGAAAATGAATTCCAAAAGATTAAATATATCAATAAAAAAACAAAACTTACTTTTTCACTTCCAGCTAAATCAACAAGATAAAGTTTTCCAGTTAATTTTTTTTCATTTTCAACATTTTCTTGTTTAACATGTATAAGAAAAACTGAATGTGAACGTGAACTATGTTCATTCATATTTGTTACAGCTATATGTCGATTATTTTTTCCTTCATCCATTATTTCGAAGACTTCATCAGGTGATGAAACGAATCGTTCAGTAACACCCTTCACAAAAAGAAAATAAGTTTACATTCAAATATAGATATTTTTAATCATACTTTAACATATGGTACACGATTTTTATCTTCATGTACAGCTAAATTTGTTTTTGATACGTCAAGAAGATCACGAATTTTATCAAGATATATTTCAAAATAAGAAATTTTTATTTGAAATTGGAGATTTGCATCCAATGTATATATATGATTAAATATATCTTGAACAATTCGTGGAATAATACCTTGTTGACCATCACTACCCATTACACCCTATTAAGAAAATTTTATTTTAAAGATAATAAATATATCAGCTTTTCTTTCTTTACCTCCATTGTATGAGTTTTTCCACTTGATGTTTGACCATAAGCAAATATAGTTCCATTATAACCACTAAGAACATCTTTAACAATTTCTTTAGCTGCTTCATTATAAACTTTTTCTTGTGTAGCAGCAGGAGGAAATACCTTATCGAATATATATACTTTACCCTAAAAAAAACATAATATGATTTGAGAAAAGATTTAAATCAATAACATACAGTAATAAGAACAGTTTCGTCTTGATCTGTAGGAAATTTAACAACACTTTTACTGCCAGCTCGTTCTTCAGATTCGTTTAATGGACGAAAACGAGCAACAACTCGAATATTACATTCATCGGCTGCCATTAAACGTATGAATCGTAGATGATCTTGAAGAACAAATTAAATCTCTAAGAAAAGAAAAAACGGAACAAATAAACTATAAAATATGGCGACTCAAATAGTAATGGAACAATCAACATCAGTAACAATCATTATTATTTCTAAAGTATTTTTTTTTCTTTCTTTTTGATTGAATGACTCATCCAATCAGCCATCACTGAAGTAGATTAGCTTTTCTTTGAGGTGGTTTGTTTGCTTCCATACAATAACTTACGACATCTATCAAATGTTATTCGTATATTCTCTTTGTACAATACTACATAGATACTTTTAATTTGTTCAATTTTTTATGTCTTGAATATTTAAATAAGAGTTTTTCAAGGTCATCTTCAATTTTTATTCGAATTGGTTTTGACTTCAAGATGAAGAAGAAGTATAATCTTATAGTTTGAAAGGAAAGAATGAAATTCCATCATAATAAATCCACTCACATATACATATATTTGTTGATTAACATAACTAATATTTGCTTCGGGACGACATTATTTAATGTATATTTACTTGTTTTGCATTTAAATTAGATCAAATACTTCACGTCAAATTTTTTTCTAACCATTCAATGTACATATGACTGTTAGTAAAAGAGAAAATATTCTTATAATACATTATATTTTATTAATTCGATTTTTGTACATGCTATGAATCAAATCTAAGTTTAGTTACTTTTGTAGTTGAAGGAGAGGAATTTAGTCTCGATTATATATTTCGTATTAAATGATAAATGTTGCATGAGTGTAGAAATTCATTCTTTTAATAGAAATGAATATAAAGTGGTCTAACTAAATTAGAATCTTCCGAATTGTAATCAGTAGCTTGTTTGAATAAATATGGAGTGGTGCTCCTTCAATATAACTAAGGCAGATGTTCAAATTGTTTCATTCTGTATGCATATATCTTTTCCAAGACAACATATCTGCAAAAGAAGTAAATGTAATTATTTATTAGAGACACGCTGAAGAGATTTAGTTCAACACTAAGTAATACTTCATTTGAATACTATCAGAAGCTACTGCAAGACTAAATAGAGATAACTGATAGCCAACATCAAATTTATCTCGTGGATGTACTCTTCTCATTGAACAAAATAAAAATGAATATTTTGCCCTTCTTCATCATCACGAAGATCTAAAGCAATTGCCATGAACAATATTATATTATTTCGGAAAATATACAAATATATTTATCACGATTATAACCAGCATTATTTTCACCTACAATACATCACGTTATGTTTCTTTTGATGTTTTTGATCACATTTATCTGGATATCAAACAGTTCCTTTGATTACTATACTTGTAAGTGGATGAATCATTGCATTATATAAAATAGTGTTATTCAATGTTACGTCAACTTCGTTATGTGATACACGATTAGCTCTATGTAATACTTGTATATCGTTTCTTATGGTCATTTTTCATAAATGAATATTACTGTGTAATATTAGAATCTGTGAGAGATTCTGGTTGTGATGCTACGGACTATTTAAATCCAATAGACATCAAGTCATCTTGTGGTGTATACGATCGTACTTGTGAAACAGTAAATAATCTCGCTTTTGAATATTTACTAGCATTTTCTATTTCAACTGATGCATTGAACATATTTTCAATAGGAAAATCCATATTTGGTTAACCTGAGCAAACCCAAACGTCACCAAAAAGTACATCATTCAATGTTATAGTTTCAAGTGTTCCATTAGCTAATGGTTCTGTAACTTGAATTTAAAAAAGGACCTTCTTCGGTTTCAGCATTCAGAGTGACAGATCATATTGTTGCACCGATCATATCAACAGATGATGATGATATCATTGTATGATAGACTTTATTGTTCATTTTTAGAATAATATCTGTATTAAAAGTGTCTCCATAACCTCATACAATAGCTCATTGTGGTACACGCTGAAGAACCATATGATTTTGATAGTAATTGGCAAATCGTAGAACGCCATGTACTGAAACAATATAGCTTTTACGTTCAGAAAGCTTTTCTTCCTATCAATATTTTTCATACCAGTAACTGAACACACAGTCAACAAAAGAAGACATACACAAAAAGAACCTAATAACATTAAAGCGCGTCGGATAGGTGTAGAAAAGGTAATAAAAATCAGTATGAAACTCACTATACAAGTGAATATGAATATTAGTATTCAGCTTTCAACATTCAACTGAATTATGTCTTAATCAAATTAAAAAAAAGAGGCAAAATTTAATCTAATATAATTTTCACATGAATTATTTCGATCAAGTTTTATTAATAATATTTTGTTTGTATTGAAATAAAATACTTCTTTAAATATAATAAATGTTTATTATGAATTTGAAATAAATGTTATTAATGATAATTCCAACTCAATTAATGTCATGTCTAAAAATATTTATAATTATGAAAATCAAAATAAAATACTCAGTTGATTTTTTAATTCTAATATATATATATATTCATTAATCAAGTAAATAAAAAGTATAGTTTTAAATGATAAATAAAACTATTAAAATATTAATCATTAGATTTCATATTTTATCAAGATTTTTTATTTGATAAATATTAAGAAACTTTAATAATAAAAAATACAAAAGACAAATTAGTTTATGTTTTTATGAGAAAAAAAATGAGGAAGTTTCTTTTATATAATTTCTATTGTATAATAACAGAATGATAAATGTTATTTATAATATTTTAGTTAATCAAATTTTTTATATTCTATTTTATAGTATCTAATTGTATAAAAAAATAATACTTCCTATCATATAATTAAATCTTTTTTTTATCTTTGATTAATCACATGTATATTTTGTTTACTTAACTCATACTGAAATAAAATAAGAGAAAATATAAATTATTTCTATTAGAAATAATTTATTAACTAATTCTAATATTTGCATTTTTATAGAAATTTACCTTGAAAAATAAACTAAATTTAGAAAATGTAAGAATAATAATCAAGAGCTAGTTTTGTATTAATCAATTTTATGAGATTAAAATGATTTCTTTTTGTTATTCAAAAGTTTTTGTGTCTGCTAATTGTTGATTTTCTCTATGAAGATTACTTTTCTAAATTTATTCTATTATCAAATTATTCTATGAACTTTTACACATAGATAAGTTTACTTTAAAACTAAAAGTGAACAATAGAAGACTTCATATAAATAATGTATTATTTTAATAAAAATTGTATTTTATTAGAAATATTAGATATACATATCTGTTTATAAATGAAAATGTATTTTGGATCTCAAATGATATAAAATACAAAATAAGTGTTAATAATAGTAATAAGATATTCACTATATTAAAATATATAGGTATATATTTTATAATCGTAATTAGATGATTAGATATACTTTCCTTATATGATTTTATACAATTTCTAACATGAAAAATATACTTTAACTTTGATATTTTTAAACTAAAAATATAAAAAGTATTGTTTATGCAGTCATCGACGAAGAAATAAGAAGCGTGAAAATATGATAAACGAAATAATAAATCATCCAAACTGTCATAATATTAAAACAAGTAACAACATGTCAAATAAAATAAACGATG
>CAJNOI010000010.1:103093-128995 GCA_905250115.1 Adineta steineri | reverse complement strand
TAAGATTTAGATCCACACAAATATGATTGTAGTAATGACAGATTCTTATATGCAATTAATATTTTTATATTCTTTTTACTTTGAAACATATATTTCGCTTCTATATTTATCATAAACATATTCTATTAATTTCAAAATAATAATAATCAACAAGTATGGGATATATCTTTGATCATTTGAGAAGTATTACAATATAATGTATATTATTCATATTTTGTGTAGAGTAACAATTCTTTTTTCAACGTTACTAAATGATCGAATCAGAAAAAAAACAAAAATAAAATATTCGTATGTTATTTAAAAATAATTTATATAGATATTTCTCTGTAAGATCACTTTCATTACACACCCGAAAATATAAGCATTTCAAACAACTATACTTTCTCTTTTCATAGATGGCGTTGAAGTAAATGATTCGATTATAAGAATTTATTTTGATATATATATTTTTCTTTCTATTGTTTTGATTAAACACATGTTTATCGATTTAATCATTGACAAGCTATAAAGAAAGAAAGAGAAAGATAGAAAAAAAAATAACATTATCTTCATATGACATGTCTGATAATGAATTAGATGAACTTCTTTTACAATTAAAAGATGCATGTAAAAAGTAAATACAATTCTTCACTATCTCTTTTTATTTAAATATTTCTTAATTAATATAAATGATATTTATTTCAAAGAAATCGTCATCATTCATCAAATGATATAACTCTTAATACAATACTGAAAAAGATTGATGTCTTTATTAATCGACGACAAATGAAATTACTTAATCATCAAAAACGTCTTGATGATTTACAACGTGATTTATTATTATCTGAATGTGAAAGTTCACGAAATCGTGTAGCATTAGAAAAGAAAGATTTTGAAGTATAAATATATATATAATTTATGTATTCTTAAATATATTTATTCAATTTGTATTAAAAGGTTAATCAATTACATATGATGCTTAATAAAGCTGAACAAACTACTCAAAATATAATGACAAAATATGATAATGAAATGCAATATTTAACAAAACAAGTGAATAATTTATTTTAATTGAAGATTAAATTCTATTCTATTTGAATTAAATAGCTTTCCAATGTACAATCAGAATATGAACGAATGACCATGATACATAAAAATAATGAAGAAAATAGATCAATAAATGATGCATTAAATGAGATCACTCGTCTACGAGAATTCAATAAAGTATTTATTTGAACTTAAATTCGATAGAATATTGATATTATTCATATTTTGGTAGATGCTTGAAATTGATAATCAACGTTTATATACTGAAAATGATCAATTAAAACAAGATCATCATTATAATGATCTCAAATTAATCAATTCGTTACAACGCAGTAACGTAATCATTTACAAATCTATTCATTTTTTTTCTAACTATACATCTATTTTATAGCAACAACCATCGACATTGTTTGAATCTAAAATAAAAACTCTTGAAAAAGATCTTGATTTTTATAAACATCGTTCTAATCAACAGGTAATGTATCAATCATTTATAGTTAGTTTATGGAAGAAAATTGTAATTTAGTCTGATGAAATAGATAAACTTCGTTTATCGTTAAATAATAGTGAACAACAATATAATTCTCTTCGATTAGAATTACAACGTATACAAACCGAAAAAGAAATACTTCAAATACATTTACTTGAAGAAAATCTACTAAAAAGTCCATCAACTATATTTAAGTAGTTTGATTTAGGAAAAGTTTTAATTTCAAATATAAATAAAATAAACAATTTTTTGTAGAGATTTTCAAAATATTGATTATGAAAATTTTATTCGAAAAGAACTTGAAACAAATATTGATCAAGCAAATAAATTAATCAAGTAATTTTTTATAACATAAATTATAATAGAAAAAAAATACGATTGTTTTTTAGTTATTGGAATAGTCATAAACAAATTTTAGAAGGTAAAATTCAACAATTAACAAATGAAATAGATCAATTAAAAAAAGAAAATAAAAACAATGATTTATCTGTAAAAATATATCAATGTAATGAAAATGTTCTTTATGCTAAACGTGAAATGAATACATTACAAATGGAAATAACTGATAAAAATACAATTATTTATAATTTATATAAAAAAATTGAATGTCTCGAACAAGCATTAACAATGTCAAAACAACGAATGAATGCACAATTAAATGAAATTGAAGTAAATATTAAAAAAAATAATGATCTATATAAATAATTATTATTATTATTTGAATTAAAGGAACTTCGTTCAAAAAAACCGATGATGACATCTTCAATAGCACCACAAAGAATTGTATAATTTCAGTATCAATAAATCAGATACTATTGTTTTTTATTTAATTAGAAACAAACTTCAATATGTATCGATGGATTATCAACAGATGATGAAGGTCAAATACGTCATTCGATTGATCTCAATCAAAATTTATATACAAGTTCACCTATACTATCTACTAATATACATAAGTAAATATTCTTCTGTTTATAATCAGTCTTATTAAAGAATAGAAATATAGTTGTACTCTGGAATTTGATAAAGAAAATGAAATAAATTGTAATTTATTTTTAGGTATTTTCATCATGTCGATAGTAGTTCTTCATCAAGATTATAAACAAAAAATTTATATGATTAATGAAAAATTTCATTCTTATTGATTGTTCTTTTGTTTCTATCGATGAATATATCTATATATATATTTTACTTGATGTTAATTTTCATAATAATAAATAAAAAACAACAGCTATTCCACTTTTATCCTCTATATAATATATCTATTAAATCTCTCAGATAGAAAAAAAAACTACAAATGTTTTACGTGATTGATCGAAACAAAAACTAATCTAGTATCTGTCGGTTTATCTTCTTTGCTAATGATATCTAGCAAGTTTAAGGTATGATAGATATCGTTTGCATATGTTTTTTCTTCGATCGACACCTACGCAATTGGAAGAATGATGTGTAAAACCTTGCTTAACTAGTTATAAGAATAGAACAGATCAGATGGTAATTATATACGAAACAATTGTCACATAACTGAAATATCAACAACACATAGATATATATTTTATTTTTAGTTTTTGTTGTCTTTCATTTATTGGTATAGTATAGTAAGAAAGAAAAATCAAAAAAGTCAGTGCTAATTGCCAGTAGCGTTTGCTTGATATGGTTCTTTTCTTTTTGTGAGGCGTGATTGATAATAGGAATATCATTGGTGAAAAAGAAGTGGCTAAAAAGAAGAAGAAGAAGAAGAAGAAGAAGAAAAGCGGAAAAGAAAATGCGTAGAATATAGCTGTCTAATATAATACGGAAGAGAATATACCAGATTAACCATGGTAGATGAGGCACATCTTACCAGTGGTTAGACACGAACAGAAAAGAGGTTATATTAGTAGCAAACGGTCGTTTCCTCCATTGATTTAGTAGACCAAATTTAGGAGGAACATTTGGGTTAGAGTTTCACCCCATCAACGCTTTTCTTTCTCCATATTGTCTATGCGTACATATATATATAGATATATATAACTATCTCATACATAAAAAAAATACCGATTCGTCTCAAGAGCTTTCGCTGTATGCTATTTTTTTTTCTTTTATTACTGTCTGTTATATATATGTTCCTATGATAGAAACTGCAGAGTAGCAGTGATGATATCGTTCGTTCTATTCTATTTTTCTTCTTTTACTATAGATATGCATCCGACATATTCACTACTGTACATATTTATACAAAAATCTTTTTCGGCGTCTGAATCATGATGTTCTAGCAACAATCATCTTCTACGGAAAGATATTATGTACGGCATCGATTGTTTTTTTTGCCGATATGGAGTAGCTGCACATAGATAGATAGATACGTATACGTCGATAGCAAGAAAAACAGAGACCAAGAAAACAACTGTATTGTTTTTATATCCTTTTTTTAGAGAAGAAAAAGTTTTACTAGGCTGGCAGTCGACTTTCTTGTTTTTTTTATGTAAGTAAATGTGCGTAGAGAATGGAGTTGATCAAGTAAAAATCATTGTGAATACACAATATTTGTATATTTATAATAGATATAAAATAAACGAATAGAAATATATCGTTTTCAAATCTCTTAAAGTAGTCAAATGTCCAAAATACAATCAAAATGTTTATGCCATTGGCAACAAAGTCCATCAAAACAACTTTATATACGGTATTTATACATATATATATTTATTTGAATAAGAAAGAAATCTTTTATTACATTAAAAGCATCATTTTGAATTTTCCTTTTCATAAATCTATATGTAAATGCCATAAAACAGGTTTTTTAATGTGATAAAATGTATATTGTTTTCTTCTTTGAAAAATAGGTTTATACAAAAAGAACATGAAGACAATTTATTTTCCAAACAATGTTATGATCGTACATTTATATGTAGAAATAAACCAAACTATACTCCATTACGTGATATTGATCAATATGATTAGACATTTATTTTAATTTTATATATGTTATTCAAAATGAATGTGATAGACACTCTAATTATTATGTATTTTATTTTCAGATCTCTTTTTTCATTTATTTCTAATTCATACTTTGTAAATCAATCATGCCATTTACACCCGCAGAAACTTTTAAATGTAAAATAATATTTAATATGGTTTTATATATTAATAATCTTAATTTTTTTATATTTAAACTAGGTCCAAAATGCAATCAAAATGTCTATGCTGCTGAAGAAGTTGCTGCAGCTGGAAAAAAATGGCACAAAATGTGCTTCAAATGTGGTATGTTGAACAAAAAAGAATTGTATCAATACATTTGAAATCTTATTTGTTTTTAATAAAAGGTCTTTGCAAAAAAATGTTAGAAGCTATGACAATGGCTGTACATGAAGGTGACATTTTTTGCAAACAATGTTACGGACGTAAATTCGGGTATGAATTATACCCAAAAAATAAAAGAAAACATATATATAATAAAATTTCTTTTTAGACCCAAAGGTTATGGTTTCGGACAAGGAGCTGGTACATTAGGTATGGATACTGGTGAACATTTAGGAAATAAAAGTGGATCTCAGATGACGTAAATATTTTCTTAATATATATTTGATTTATTAATTAATTCTAATTTCTTTTTTTCTTGCATAATAGCAATAAACCAAACTATGCTCCACCACCAGGTGCTGCTCATCATGACGAATAAATGGAATTGATTTTAACTTAACATCCAAGTCCGTTTTTTCTCATGTATAAACAAGAAAAATCATCTTTTTTTTTAATTAATCTCACTCGTTTTAAAATATAATCACCTTTAGAAAAAGCCTTTTTGTTCGTAAAACTTTTCTTTTAAGAACCTGTTTGTTTTTCTTTTCCTTCGTCTTATTCTTCTTTTTTTAATTTAATATTCTACGCGAGATTTAATCTATTAACACAAAAAACAACAACAAAATATAAGGAATAATCATGATAAAATGACTGATCTCGCTCTCGCTCTTTCTTTCTAAATACTTTTTATAACTTAGGATTATCAATACATTCTTATTTCTATCATTTTTATGTTCAATTCTTACTGCCTTGATCATCAATTATATCATTAAAATACGTATTGAATTGTATGCCATATAATAAACAAGTTTTTCTTTTTTTAGGAATGATAAAGTATGACCTTTTTTTTCGATAATTATTGATGCGCATATACTTCTATATCATTGACAAAAATAAGCAAATCATTGTCGACATTTTTCTATATCCAATAGAAGTAATAATCAGGAAAGAAAAATCTGCCTAGCCTATATCTGTTTGTATTTACATGAATAAGACGGATAATGGTAGATAACAACAAAAATAACAGCTTTGCAGTATTGTTTTTTTTCCCAATATCTGTCCAACTAGCAGTGCTTTTATAGCAGAAGAAAAAGATTAATTTATATGGCAGTACTAGATGAGTAGAAAAATAACAACAAGAAAAACAACAAGAATAACAAGACATGAACAAATGACTACAAGTGATTAAGTTGAATAGTAAACAAAAATAATTAGATATATATATACATATGTTATTTATAAAATAATTTTCTATTAATCAAAAAAATAACCAGGAGTATATGTACAATTTCTATGAAGTGGCATTAATGACTTTTTACAAATATGTTCATGTTGTGGAAAATTATAAGATAATTTATGATATGGTTCAAAAGGAATATCATAAGAAGATTCTTGATATCTATTATCTGACATTGTATTTAATGGACGTTTGAAATATTGATTATTAAAATTTGAATTAACATAATTGTCTTCTACTGGTAATGTACATGATTGATTCTAAAAATGGAAAAGAATATATTTTATTTTGTTAGAATTTAATAGAATAAAATTACATGATAATTAGAAGATGGACTATGAAATTGAGGAAGAATTGACATAAGTGGTGGTGGAAGATAATTCTTCTAGAATAGATTTAAATCATTGATTTCTTTTTCTAAATGAAGTTAGTATTTTGCATACCTCTTCAATGATTTCATGTAATGTTTGTTTAAAAAAATGTACAAGAGATGATTCTTGTGAAGTTTTATATTGAACATGATGATCAATAAATTGTTCATTACAACGTTTTCTTCTATGTCGATTCTTTCGTTTGGTTTTAATTATTGTTGTTTGTTCAGGTTGTTTCATTATTGACATTTTATTCATAATTGATAAAGATGATGATGATGATACTTGAGAATGAGACATTATGGACTGATATGATGGTAATATAGAAGAAGGTCGTATAACTGGTGTAAATCCATTTGCAAGGACTAAATCTTGTTTCGGTCGAAGATATGTTGTTTCACCATTTCGACGTATAATCATTTCATGATTAACAAAACGACCTTCATTTAAAATAGTTGATAGTCCATTAATATACTGTCGACTTGTATTTTGTAATGGATCAGTTGAATGATCAGCAATTAATTGTGATATTGAATAATCAAAAGATTTAATATATTTTATTGATTTATTCAAAAAATTTTCATCAAGAAGATTACAAGGAACATTTGTCTAAAAGTAAAACAAGAAATACTTTAATAAATCAATAGAAAAATATTTATTACGATTGTCATTAGTTGATTATCATTATGATGAAGTCTTTTAAGTTTGTGTACATGTGAACGATATTTGTGTGGCATTGTTTAATGATAACCTGATGTTTGTGTTATAAACGATTTTAATCGACTGATCTTTTATATTTTTGTTATTCTATCAAATGAATAGATATATATATATATATATCTAGAAGAAGAGACAGAGGACTTTGAACAAACAACAGGCGCCATCTTCATATATATTTGAATGAATGAATGAATAAAACAAGATTTAGATGAAGAAAAGCGCGAGTATAAAATTCTCTATTTTCTATACAATTCAACGGAGATGGTTATCGAATTTTATTTTCAATTTTTCCAATACTAATAATTATAAATCTAAAATAATGCATAATAAATTTAATAATCTACAACGATTATCTCAGAAAACAAAAGATGATGATAATAATAGCGATTGTTTAACATACGCTTTTATTAGTATGTATAAAAATTCAATTTGGTGTATTAAATCTCTGTATGAATTTTGTTTAAAATCTCTTTCACAAATTTTATTATTATCATCAAAAGAAGAATTATATTATACTGGAATTAATAAGAATATGATGATGTCTATGAATAATTCTGCCGATGAGAAATATTCTCGTCATCGTCGTCGTCATCGTCGTCGATTATCAAAAAGTATTTCTCATCATTCAAAGTAAATTCAAATGATTTTTATTGAATAATGAAATATAATTTTTAGTCAAAAATCTTCATCGAAATTAAATCTGCTTTCAAATAAAACACGTGTAACTGTTCGTTCCGTATCAAATTTAAATCTCAATCAAACACAATCAAATCATACAATATTAACAGAAGAAAAAAATACTTTAGGAACAATTAATTCACATATTATTGTAGTACCTGTACCTTCATCTCATTGTCAAAATTTACCAACAAATCCAATAAATTTACGTGAACAATTAGCTGATTCACTTTGTCGTCGTTCATATGAACCGTTAACTTTTATGAATCGTGGAATGTGTTGTGGACATTGTCGACCTTTGTTTCCTCCGAATATACCATTTAATCATCCAGATCATTATATTCCACAACAACAATCATTAGATAAAGAAAAAAAATCTTCTGAGAAATCTATAAAAATGAGTGATGCAAGTGAAACTCAAACTAGTCCATATGCAGGTATCTCGTTTTGATTAGAATTCATATTGTATTATACTTTTATCTTTAGTTTCTCCAAGTATAAAATCTCATGTAACAAATTCACCTGAAGAAGATGAACTATTAACAACTGATACGATATTTACCAATGGTATTAATGAACAAAATGAATCTATAATATCATTTCCTGATCATGATACATCACCATCTCAACGATCAGTAGAAATAATTAATGATGATAGTCAATTACGATTGGATGCACAAATACTTGTTAATGATTCAATTCAAACTGCTCAAGAAAAATATCAAAGAGTAAAACTTATATTATTTATTCAATTATACATCTATTTTTAGATCTTACGAATGAGTATTGATCAAGATCCACAAAATAATACATTGTATGTTTTCTTTCTTTCATAAACAAAATATTTCGAATTCCAATATTTACTAAAGAGACACTGAGAAACAAACAATTGATAATCAATCTAAATCAATAATTATACCCGATGAATTTAATGAAGAAAAATTATCGAATGATATTACATTATGTCAAGAACTTTGTAATAAACTCAATCTATCAGATTCTAGTCAAATTACTGAAATTATTCGTATACTTGCTTCAAATGCTCCACATATTCTTAAAGAACAATCGACATATCATACACCTTTAATAAATAATTTAAATACAAACAAAGGTTTTCTTAATGAATATTATTTTAATTTATATATTTATTTATTATAGAAGATGAAAATATGCTCTGTAGACAATTATTACTTCATCCACCATTTAAACCAAAACGATTAATTCATCTATGTCCAGATGGAAGTATTCAAGTGTTATCAGCTGTTGATGATGATAATAATAATTCAAATAAAAACCAATTCATTGATCAACATCAACAATATCATCTGAATTATTCTAATTCAGCTATAACACCATCGATTCAACAAAATCATATTCTAAAAAGTATATTTTTCAAAAACCATTAATTAAACTTATATATTTTAAATATAGATGAATCTTCTGTTGCTTTGGAATATGAAACAACAACAGCGATTGATTTCAAGACTAATTTCAACCATAAGATAACAACTGAATCAACATCAACACAACAACTACATTCAAAAATACCTGTTGAACCGATTGTGAAAATTAAACTTGATCTTACTGATGAAACAATAAACGTAGACAGTGAAGATAATGAAAATTCATTACCAGAAATCTTTTTCAAACGTATTATTGCACCTGAAAGTAAATCTATTTATTCAAACGTATTATTATTAATAAATTTCTTTATCAATAATTAGGTTCCATAATATCATCTACTAAAAAATCTAATCAAAATATAAAAGACGAAAAAAATAACATAATTCATATTGATCGTCAAAGTTATTCAAAATCGCGTTATGATCGTTCTCGATCTTCTTATACAGAGAGATAACTAAAAATTAGAATAGAAAAATATCGACTTTTTTTCTCTCTTTGTTATTTTATAGTACTGAAATTTTTTTTGTTAATAGACAAAAATTAAATATTCTTTGTTATTTATTTAGAGAAGTAAGTTATATCAAGAAATCTATATTTGTATAGAAGAATAAATTTATCAATGTCTCTACTCTAGGTTTATAAAAGTTTGTTGAACGATTACTAATCCCATGAAGTTAACTAAAATTCTATAAATTACCCAAATCTGAAGCTAAGTCCAGTCTGAGATGCTCTACGTACGAATGATAATCGGTCTGGGACAATAATGAGTATTTAGTCAATTGTCTAAAGGTTTCTTCGCATGTATAGGAGACCATTGAAGCATCCGGCAACTTATTCGCTAGTATCTGTCATTTACTATCAGAAAAGAGTTTCGGTTGTCTTTTCTCACATAGACTCAAAGCTACATATAAATCAAATCTCGAATTATATTTCTAACTTTGTTAAAATCGTTGTTTTCTGATATCTAAAAGTCTCAAAACTAGTATTTGCATTGATGCATGCCCTTCTTTCTTATTGCACTGGAAAAGATTATGAGATGTTTGATTTCTGTAGCGTTGAGATTAAGAATATGTACAATAATCTTTGCAGTTCGGGATTATTCGAAATGAATCTATTTGCTTTGATCCAATATATTAAAAAGAAGTTAGACTGTAAAAGATGTGATAGAAAACAAATGATCTTAATTCAAAAAATTATTAAGGGAGTGAATGTAGGAGAGAATGAAGAGAAGACAAACACTTATATACCAACACTCAAATAAAGTTACTTAATAAAACTCTTGTCTGAGATTAAAATGCGTCGTAATTTGTTCGATAGAATAACAGTCTCATTGACACTCATACGCGTCAGTCATCGATTGATAGTTTTTACTTCTTGATCTTATGTATGATAATAGCAAAGATTATCAAGAAAAAGCCAACAAAGTAACTGGCAATCAATAACCCATAGGCCGCGTTGTATAATTGATGATCACAGTATGTAGATGAAGTGGAATTAGTAAATTGTATTGTAGATTGTACTGTAAACACTTCATGAAGAGTGAAAAAGAATCCAGCAGAAACCAGAACCATTATGACAATCAATGCGTACGTTAAACCTCTACATGAATAACTAGAGTGTTTTGTTGTGGTAGAACCGTCAGTATATGTAGTGATGGTAGTCGTAGTATGTACTGTATTACCAGAATTAGTATGGCGAAGGTAGGCAATAAGCAGAAGAGGTAATAGAAGAACTGCTTCAGATACTCCAACGCCAATCATACAAGGGTACATAGTCTGAACACCGGGACATTGTACACCATTATCAGAGTATTGAACACCATAACCAAACTCCGTTAAAGGAATAACCAGATATATTATATTCCAAAGAGTGCCAAGACATTTTCTCAGAGCGCCCATATTATTAACAACTGAATTGTAGATAGTTGAAAGTGTTGATCTTGTACAGAAGTTTAATCTTTAATGAATGTTCTAAGGCAAAGATTAATATAAATGAAGTTTAGAGCGAGTGATCTCTCATATATTGGATGTTTCAACAAAAAGAGGCTATTGAATATTTTAAAGATTTCTGATTTTCTGTTATCCGTGTAATCAAAACCAGGGGGAGGATGGTGTTTCGTATGAGAAAGTTCGAAATGTTTGCCCCGCTTAAAGATCATTAGAGGTTTCGTGAATCTGAAAACCCTCTATTAAAATTCTTCACACCTAAGAGAACATTTTTGAAACGCTCGGTAAAATACCTTTTTCTCTTAGAGTACCATATTAGCAGATTTTCCTATCTGAGAGCTGTTTGAAAGAATCGCTCCATAGATACTCAACAAAACTGAAAACCGAAAAATACATAAGTTCCCAAAATTCTGAATTCTACAACTGCTGCAGTAATCAGCAGAATAGGATATAATGTTCCAGATACCGAAGATCACACGTGCGATCCCACAGTAAGCTGGTATATACGCATAGTCAACAAAGAGGTTTCAAAGAAAATCTGGAGCATACTGGCGACCTGCTACATGAAACAAATTAGTTATACTAGTAGGAAAGGTTAATGTATATTTGCAGACGAACTTCTCAATCCTTTTCCCGTTCACCTTGCTGGTTGAATAAAATTGATTGAATCGAATGTGTAGTTTCTATTCTACTTTTTCACTGCATTTTAAATACTTGAAATGTTTACGAAAGCAACTGCATTTTCGTCGACAGAACGAAATGAGATGCAATGCTTCATTCTTTATTCACTTACTTCGTCGACAATCGATTCAAGTGGGCAACTTCGAAGAATTCTTGGTGAATCAAAGATTTTTTCGAAGAAACAAAACGTGACGCAAAATCTGAGAAAACAGTTTGTTTGCTGTATCTAAGTACTTCTTGAAGCGAGTGCAAATAGATGTGCATTCGCAGTGTAACAGCTGTTGTCAACATGATTTTTTCCTGCTAAAGGAACGACGCCTGATGGTTTCTTGTTGAAGATTCTCGGCTTCGATGAATAATTTCTAGTGTCCATACATAAGTATCGGAAGAGATTAGATTTTATCTAAGGGTATGAGTGTGGGTATCGATTATGAATGAGAAGAACACGAAGGCTTACATCCACACCCTACCAAACAAAAATATTTCTTGGCTATATTATTCATGTCAGAGATTAATTATTTATGGTTTTTTGCGTTAGTTTACAAAGAACTTCGGAATAGAATCGAGCACGATACATATATTTGAATTGTTCTTATAAAGTACTGTAAATGAAAAGATTTTGAAAATATATCTTCTGAATAACTTATAATACAAAACAATATAGTGATCATACAAAATTAACTCACTTCTTCATTCACAAGGATTTGGAGTTTTTTTACTCACACCCTACTCTCAGATATCATGTCGTTAAAATTAAGTAATTTAGTTGTGTATTCTTTTTTTTATCATACCTCCCGCAATAAATCACATAATTTTTTATTGATTAATTCTACGGTTAAGATTTAAACTAAAAACTATATTAACGTTTATACTTAAAAGCCTACGGTATAAAAGCTAAGTTACTACATTTAAAATAAAAAAAAATGAAAAAATGTTTATCACATATCTTTGCGTTGTTCTTTAATGTACTCATCGATTATATTTTCGAGTACATTTAACGGTAATGAACCATGTAGCAAAACCGCTAAAAGAAAAATGAACAATTAGTTTAATAAATTATATAAATTATTTTTTTTATACCATCATGAAATTTCTTCAAGTCAAATTTATCACCAAGGGCTAATTGTGCTTTTTCTCGTAATGATAAAATTGTTTGACAACCAATCATATAAGAACAAGCTTGTCCAGGATTTATAAAATATCGTTCAACTTCTGTAATAATATCTTCCTTGTTCATACACGTATTTTCCGTCTAAACGTTAACTATAAATTCTAAAAAATAGTATTTTCAATAAAATTCTATACCATATAATCAATAGTTTGTTCACGAGACCATCTTTTCCAATGAATACCAGTATCAACAACAAGTCTAAGATTAAAAGACACATTATTAATAAACAAATAAACGAAGTTTCTATAAATAGTCATACCGGCAAGATCGTAAAAGTTGATAATCAAGATATCCAAGATAACTATACCATGATTGATGAAAACCTTCTTCTGCTGCTAATTGTTCTGTATATAATGCCCATCCTTCCGCATAAGCAGTAAATGGAATCTCACGACGAAAGACCGGTAAATGTTTAAGTGATTGAGCAATACTCATCTATATAAGATATTTAATAATGAAAAAACAAATATTATCCAAACGATTAAATTTACTTGAAAATGATGACCTGGAACAGCTTCATGATAAGCTATTGTATTCATTTTAAACTTAATAATTTCATCAATATTACGAAGATTTACATAAAATGTTCCTGGTGTTTTACCATCAAGCGATTCTGGATAATAATAAGCAAGTGGTGATGAGGCTTCTTTAATTTGTGGTACACGTTCAACTACACATTTTTTTGCTGGACGACATGCAGATGAAAAATATTTATGCATTTCATTATCAATATTTTCAATTATTTTAGTATAATCATCCATAATTTTTGTTCGATTTTCTTCAATATTTTCATATTTTTGATCAATATTATGTTCAAAACTAATAATACTTGTTCGAAAATCATGCCAAGTTTCAATTTGTTTTTCTTTTAAAATGCTATAAAAGTAAAAATATGCAGAAATGTATATATCCAGATCCTCGAAAAGATATTTTACTTTCTCATTTCATTTTGAATTCTTTCAACATGTTTTTTTCCTAGTTCATGAATATTTTCTGCACTCATAGTTGTTGTTGTATGATATTCTAAACATAATTGATAATATTTATCTCCATTAGGTAATTTCCAAACACCATGTTCTGTTTTTGCATTTGATAAATCTTCATAAAGAATATTTAATAAACGATCGTAAGCTGGACTAACATTTATTTTAAGAATTTGCAATAAACGATTTATTAAATCATTTTGTTTTTCTTTCTAAAAATGACAAATAGATCTATAGAAGTATTATTTAACTAGAATATTTACTGAGCAAATCTTGTCATTGAGTTTATTAATAAAAGCAATAACCAAAGGACTAAAAATAAATGAAATCCTTGAATTATCTCTACAGAAAAAAACATATTAGCTGCTTCACCTTTGATCTGGTTCATTTTTCAATTGTTCACGAAATGCTTCAAGTCCAGTAATAGCTTTTTGAAGAATAAATCGTGGTGTTTGAATATTTCTACGGCGCCGTTCTATTTGTTGTTCAATAAATTGATCAAATGCATTAGATATTCTTTGTACCTATAGACAAGGAAAAAAATGTATGATACAATGAACAACCTCGATTTAAGCTTTGCAAAGCACCTAGGAAAACGGGGACGAAGATCAAAAGCTTTTTACTTAGCATTCTGCAAAAATTACTCGATATTTAAATTAGAGCTTAAATAAAATATTTTACACGAATAAGATAAGCTTCAGCATCATTTAGTTTTAATATTCGATGAAATTTTGTAATAGTTGATATTATTTCTAATTGAGCACCCATCTTTTGATTTATTAAATAACCATGATAAGAAAACTCGTTACTGTTTTCTCTTTTTGCATTTATGTTCATAAAATATTCCATAACTTCATACGATTCTCTTTCATTAACTGACATTTTTTTATTTTTAAATGATTGAAGATAATGTAATTGTGTTTTCATATATTTATTTTCATATTCTTTGTATGCAACTGAATAATTATTTAATTGAGTATTAAATAAATCCAAACCACTATAGAGAAAAATAATGAATATATTTTTTATTCAAAATATTTAAAAAGAATACAAACAGTGGTCGAAGTTGAGATAATAATTGAGGTGTTTCAAATAAGTACTCAAAGAAAAATCTAATAAAATAATTTTGATTTTGATTTCTTAATTAAAAAATCTATTCTTACCTTGCATATAATATACTCAGATTACTTGGAAGAAAATAAGCATTTTTTATAATAAATATAGACCAAAGAATAATGAATATTAATGATAAATAAAAATTAAATAAAAAGAAAAATATAATGGGTATTAAACATAAAAAACATGTTATTGCTAATTTTAATTGTTGCCAACGCCAGGAATTTGGAATTAGTGACATGGATTAGTTGTTATTTATTTGATCAAGTTCTTTTGTTTCTTTTTGCTTGTCAATGTTTACCACTTGATTCTATATAAGTATTTGGGTGATGAGTAATAGATTGAATACACCTTATCAAATGAAAACTAAAGCAAAGAAGAGGGCGTCACTAAACAAACCAAACGTAAATAGATAATCGACTTGTTCAAGCGTGACGAAATCACATTTTTTCACCTTGTATTTTCAATATGTCGCGAAAGAAAAATCAGACAAGGCCCCATTTATACATGCTATTTATGTAAATGTTTTTTTATCTCAAAATACGACTGAAACGCGTTTGATTTGCGTACGAAACGCTAAAAGCGAACGCGTCTCCAGTGAAACAAACGAAGCGTTTATATGCGATTTATTTTAGAAACGCTCATGAATGTGTTCATAATTTGACTTGCGTTTAAATGCGTTCCCGCTGAAACATTAGAAGCGTCTGAACGTGTTCCATATAAAACCTAAATATTTTGAAAAATATATGATAATCCATCTCAGATGTGAACTGAGTCGCCATTAACAACACCTCTCGATGGTTTTAGCCTACTTCGGTAAATGGATTGAGTTTTACCTTACGCGATGACGATCAGATTTTAGTAGATGAAGCAGTAATCAGAAGTCATTCATATATACCACTAAGCTATATTAACTCGAAATGTTTTCTCATTTTTTTCAAAATAAAATATATTTGAATACGGATTTCATCGATTAAATACTTTATTTCAGTAAGATATGATCTTTTTAAAGTTAGGATATTTAATTCTTAACATGGTTTTTCACTTCCTTTTTTTTAATAATTTATTATTTTCTAATAAAATAATATCTTTTTTATCGCCTACTACATGTAATTAATATTACAACTTTTTTCTATTGCGCGGGTACCATGATGAATAATTTTAGCGAAGAATTTAATGAGTAACTAATTATTCATACAATTTATTTAATAAAAATATATGATGAAAAGTTATTAATCATGTTACATAAATAGTAGTATTAGGCAGTTTGCTGAATAGACATTGGATAGCTGAAAACTATTACAATATTGTCTCATTATTATTCATACAAACTTTAGAAAAATATCGCTTTGTCGTATGTTTAATTGAATTTTAGTCTGTTTTAACGTCATCTACTTCACAACGTTTTTGAAGTACGATGGAAGTATAGGAGAGTACGGAAGTATTGCTTTTTTCCCCTTGACCACAATACACGTTGAATTTGAAAATAAGCAGTTTTATTTTCCGTTTCTGTCAAAATTATAAAAAGAAGCACTCCCATAATCATTACAACCGATTTATTTATCCTCCAATTACATTTAATATGACCATTCATGGTTTTGTTCCTCTTTTATTCCGTTCAAGTAACTTATTGATTACATCCATTGCACTATACCCTATCCCATTTTCCCAAAGTCCTAGCGTCGTCAATGTCTAGACGAAACAGTGGATACAAAAACATGGAACAGCTAAAGAGAGGCTCAGGTTTACCTTGTTGCGTTGCAATGCATCAGCGAAATATCGCTCTCCAATCCATTCGATCTGATTCCTCCAGAGATATAGTGTGGCGAGCATCTAGATGAGAAAGTTGAGATAAACACATGGTTTAGGTGAAGAGAGATTGAAAGTTACTGTGTTGTGTTGTAATCCATGACCCAAATATTGCGCTCCAATATCTCCGATTTCATTTTCGCTTAGATCTAATTCAGTTAATGTCTAGATGGAAAAGCGGAGGTGAAGATTTAGTTTAGAAAAAGAGAGAATGGGAGTTACTGTGTTGTGTTGTAATCCATCGCCCAAAGATCGTGCTCCAACAATTCCGATTTGGTTCTTGGAGAGATGTAATGTGGTTATTGTCTAGATGAAAAAGTGGAGGTAAACACATAGTTTAGATAAAGAAACAATAACAGTTACTGTATTATGTTTTAACGCAACGCCCATAGATTGTGCTCCAGCATCTCCGATGTGATTATTTCCGAGATCTAGTGTGGTGAGTGTCTAGATGAAAACGTGTAAGAAAACGCATGGTTCAGATAAAGAAACAATGACAGTTACTGTATTGTATTTTAACGCAACACCCAAAGATTGTGCTCCAGCATCTCTGATATCATTTTTGGAGAGATGTAATGTGGTTAGTGTCTAGATGGAAAAGTGGAGGCAAAGACATGCCACAGATGAAGTGAAAATGAAAGTTACTGTGTTATGTTGTAGTACATCGCCCAAATATCGTGCTCCAACATCGCCGATATAATTATTTCCGAGATCTAGTGTGGTGAGTGTCTAGACGGAAAAGTGGAGGTAAAGACAAAGGATAGATAAAGAAAGAACGAGAGTTACGATGTTGCGTTGTAGTACATCGCCCAAAGATTGTGCTCCAGTATCTCTGATAAAGTTTTTGTAGAGATGTAATGTGGTTAGTGTCTAGATGGAGAAGTGAAGGCAAAGACATTCTATAGATAAAGAGAGGATGATATTTACTGTATTGTATTGTAATGCATCACCCAAAGATTGTGCTCCAACATCTCTGATTTGATTCTTGGAGAGATGTAATGTGGTTATTGTCTAAATGACAAAGAGGAGGTAAAAACATGGTACAGATGAAAAGACAAAACAATTGGTCGGTGTTAGTTAGCGTTATATCAGTGAAATGAATGTTATTCTGAACCCACCCTGGAGACGATGGCTACGAATTTGACTATTTTAAGGATTTTATATGCTCCTTAGTGTGGAAGGATGTTTTGTGACGATCTGGACGGAAAAGAAGTTACCATGGATTAACTAGGGATAGAAATGTCTTATCTACGCGTTGCTGTAGTTTCTAAATGTTTCTGGAAGAAGGAAAAATTTTTAGTTAATGAGAAATAGTTTCTAGGTTATTCCCATGGAAAATAATTATAAAGAGCAGTATTGTGTGCCCAATTAGCAATGTGTTGCAGTAAATGGTTTACAGCGTAGTAAAGTATGGTGCAGCGCTTGCTAGTATTCTATAGGTGTGACAGAAGATATTTTTTATCAGTAATTAGTGGACAGTTTTCTTTCATGTTCGTTATTCTGACTCGATATGTGTTTTGTATTAGAATCATGTATGAGCTATCGAACTATGTCTTATTGATGTGCACGAATTATATAAGTGAGAATATATATTGATTTTGGTAGTTGCTTTTGATGCCACCATACGGTTATATTCATGAAGCAACACTGATTTATACGGAATGAAAATTCGAACCATTCATTGCATAATGTTAGACTCATTTTAAGTAGAAGACGAATGCGTACTAAAACTTCATATAAAAAATATCACTGACGAGTTATTCTCGAATTTTGTCCTAGAGAAAGTGTATTTAGATGAAATCCGTTTCATGCAATTATTTCGGAAAAAGGATATCTTTAGAATTAATATTCCTTAAAGAAATATTCCATCTTGATAGTATGGGTGTGAATAATGTGATTGGATGAGAATGTGGATATATTTGTAAGTGAGTCTACTCTTCATCTACATCCACCATCGTGTTTAGTCACAATCACGCATGCTCTTAAAGAAGTATTTGTTAGAGGTATTTCTCATGAAAATTTTGAGGACGTTATTTATAACAAGATAAACTAGTTTATTGACGGTTAATTTCTTTCGAAAGTTAATTTTTATTATCGAAATAGTATTTAAACAGAAAGTGTTCAGATATACGTAAAAATCAAACAACAATGTTTTATTCCTTTTCTTCGTTCTTATCTAAACATTGTATATTTATGATATCATGCCTACTTTCATATTGTAATAATAGAAAAAAGGAATGTTTGGGGAGAACGGGATAGGTAATGAATTCGTTTGAGTAGGAAATAGTTTATTCACGTATGTTATATTGGACTCAATAGGTAAAAGCTAAACTATCATGATAGAAAAATTTTTACCTGATATCTATGATAACTATCTAAAATCTTCTTCAATCGTTGGCATATATTTCTTATTGAACATATAAGTGCGAGATCAGACTGATGATCCAGAATTCGGTAGACAAGCTCTACCGGTAATGTAAGGAAGTTGGCGACAGTTTGATCTACCATTGCCGACTGTTGATGAAATGTGTGCTGCGTAGTCTTATATGTTAGTTATATATATATATATTGTTCTCCATCTTATCATGAAATGAATGGATATTTGTTTTGTATCATAGATTTCACATGATGTTAGATTTATCTGTAGGAAGAAAGAAACGAAAAAGAATGTTACCAACTAGAAAATAACAGAACCGAGATAATAACTGAAAACAACGTTTTTGTAAAGATTACTTTATCGATATAAAATGATACATAATATAGATGAATATTATGTTCTCAGTTATAATCAGCAATTATTGAATTTGTTATCATAAAACAGAGTCAGAGGAGTGAATCGAGGAAAAAAATAAGATCGCATACTTTCGTGGTTGCTGAATTTTTAATATAATTGAATCTTTTGTTGGGCAAATTTGTCTGAAATATTCAGAATATTTTACTCCATATCCATATATTGATTTTTTTCAGAGACAATTTTTTACTGAAACTTTTGTTGTATAATATAGAAATTTGAAAAACAAAAGTATATTTCGTTTTTTAGGAACAGAAAAATTGTAAATAAAAACGTTACAGTCTTTGTTCTATTAGAAATATTAAAATAAATCTTCGTTATAGTATGAAAATTTTGTCTCGATTAATCAAAAAATACATTCACATTCCTTGTTGTATTGAAAGAATCTGTTATATTGTAAAATCTGTCCTTTACGATATGATATCTATTTTTTTATGCAAAATATCCAACTTTACGCATTACATAATAATTGCTTGAAAAAGATAAACTCAATTCGAAAGGCTTAGCGTGCTAAATTCCTTTTCTCCTTAAAAATTATTTATTGTTTTTTCTTTACTTCCATTATTTATTCGCTTCATTGGTCAAAATTCATAAATTTATGTTGACTTGCTCAATCTGAAAAATATTCTTGTGTTGAGGGATCTTCTGCTTCAAATAAACCAGGCAGATCAAACCAAAGATCTAAAAGTTGTTTCTTTCTGTAAATAGCATGTTAAATTTAATATAGTTATTCTTTACTTGTATGCTGTGAAAGAAAATGTTTAAGACCATCTTCAGTTTTATCACCAGTATAATTAATCGGTTTATATTTTCCTTTAAGAAATAATTTATAGACAGGAAAATCAGTCTTGGTTACTTTAAATTCAGTTGCTAATTGCTGATTTTCTTTTTCACCATAATCTGTTACTGGAATTTCAACTAAAAGAAGATTTTTTGTATTAGCTACGCTTTCAGCGAATTTTTTAAATTGATCTTGATGTTCACCATAAGCTAAAAAACAGATCGTGAAACAAATTATATCAAATAAAAGAAAATAGTATACATACGATATTTATCATCAAACTTAGCTAAGACAACATCAAAATTTCGAACAATTTTGTTAAATGTCAAGCTATCAATAGTTACTGTTCCTGGTGTATGAGCTCTGATTGATAAAATTAATACAAAGAAATGAGTTGCAAAAAATATATCGAAGAATTTCATCGTCTAATCTAAAGTGAGTAAAGAAAAAACAATGCAATCTTCAATTAAAATTTGATGTGAATGAAAGGATACCTAGAATGAATAAAGACTAGACCTTCATTTGAAGCAAGTTCAAGTAGAAGAAAGGCATTTGACTACAGAAGCGTAACAACCCTCATAAATACAGAGAGTTGAACTATTTAAAATTTTGTTTTATTTTACCTTCAAGATTAATTAATTAAACTTAGATAAACAAGCCATCGAATAATTACTTTCCATAGATTAGACTCTATCATGATGGATTTAAGTCACAAGAAATGATAGTTAAAATGTATATGCATATAGTAACTCATATATCAATGGTCGCATAATGCTAAGTTACAGATAATCATATACGACAATCATCATGTGTTAATTAATTTTTTTAAATTATGTATCTCCCGCATGGGATCAAAGTTTCAAATACGGATTTCAGATATGCACTCGGCACGTTCTTCCGAATATGCAATATTTTTCCCGATTAAAAATGATGCGCAAGTGTTAAGAAGTAGTGGTTGACTTAAATCGTGACTCATCTGTCGAGAAGGAGAAGAAAAAGAAAATCAAAAGCAACACGTCGGCTGTTGCACTCCGTGCAGTCAGTTGCCTTAATATTGAGAGACTATTCAGGATTAACACATTCGTCTGAAGAATAATCGAAATTAGCCAGCACTTTTAACTCGGTTTCTGCTAAATGGATAGTATCCTATGTTTTTTGTGGATACTTTATACATGTATCTATCATTCTATTTATATTTTATTCTGTAATTGAAGTTTTTTAACATTTAAATTAAATATGTTCACATAGAAACAGTAGCTATGTTATGCTACTTACATGGCTTACGAGACAAGTGTGTATGCAAAATGTAGTATGAAGTACATTTTCGATACACAATAAAATATATTGCAGTTCATTGAAATGCTTTCACGTTAGTACGGTAAGCGCAATATCAAGATCATCGCGAAGTACACCGACAAGTTTGTTGTGTACGTCGAGGAAGTAAAGAAGAATAACATAAATATTGGGCTTCACATTGCATTATTAAACCTACTATTTGTCAAGATCTTTTCAATAGTATATATTTTTAATGATAAAATTATGAAATTTAATACTGAAGTGCTTTGAAAACAATATCTTGAGAGTGTGGGTGAGTGTCCAAAACACGAAATCCGCACCCACACCCTTATTATTTATGTTCAACTACTATTGCACAATATTAACAATCAACAGCTTATAATGAATAAACTGGACCAACAACATTATCAACAGCTATTGGTGAATCAATTGGAAGTACAGTAGATCATGTACGTGGTACAGTACATTAAATGAATTTAAATTATGATCTACAAATTGGATTAGTTACTTGTTTTAAATAATTTCATATTATTTTTTTGTTTTGAAGAAAAAATGAGATTATTTTCATATTAATTCTCATTTATTTAATAAATGAAGGGACGTCTGAAGATGATACTTGAGTAAACAAAATTTTATTCTTTATTGAACAATAATTTTGATTCTATTCTGGGTAATGAATCATCCCAGGTCGAACAATCCGACACGGAAACGGCCAATTCCCGCCCAGAAATGACGATTTTCCTCAGGGTTTTTGCCGGAAATTCATGAAATCCTGCTTCAGAAACCATCGTCCTGGGATCAATATTTTTTTAATAATATCATTAAGAGAATGATGAATGTAACATTGATTCTTGACATTTAACAGAACTTGCTTTAAAAATTTATCATAATAAGGTGATTTATATACATTCGAACATAAGAATGTCTGAAGACTTTTTGATATTGGATCAACTTCATATACAGCGTATAATAATGAATCAGATCGGTCAGCATTCATAACATCATCTCGACCACCATATTGAAAAATAAGAAATTTGGGTGTGGGTAGGTGTGGTTGTGGATTTTGCGTTTTGGACACTCACACTCACCCACGCCCTCAAGATGGTGCTGGAATTTCCACAATTGTCGCTTGTATAGGCCACACAGACTTTTCTACATAAAGATCGCAATATACTTAAGAAACATATAAATGATTAAATATTTTAACAGTTGTGTATTGAGTATAAAAGGAGTGAAATAAGAAATAGATCTTGATACTTACTTATCTCTGAAACTGCGTAAACAACGACATATTTTTCAAAAGCTTTATTCGACTGTAAATAGTGTTGAGACTTAGAAAGAAACGACTCTCGAACTATAAAATACTTGAAGTTATTTTTTAAGTTACATAATGATACTTACTACTGACATTAACAGTAGGGGCACCATCTCTATGTAAAATGATAGTAATTGTACGACCAGTTTCATCACTCGGTAAATCTCGATAAATTCTTCTTAAACGAAGGAAGAAATTGTTTGCCATTCACTGAATAATCATTGATAAGAATGTAACGAAAAATATGGAATATGCAGCTCTACCATTGGTTGGCCATTGATATAAATGAGCTACAGGTGCATACCCATCATTATGGCAAATGGAGTGACATAGTTATAGTGCTTTAAAGTACGATATTCATTCGACTAAGTACTACAGCCAAATGTAACTATTTAACATACAACACGAGTTTATATACTAGAGAGAGAAAGGGGGAACATGAAACGATAGAACTAGCTAAAAAAAGGAAAGGGAAGGAGACAGATAAAAAAGATATAAGGGGTATCCTTTTAAAGGACATTCGTCACTTCTGTTGGCGCAACGGGTGTGGGTGTGGATTCAGCGTTTTGGACATTCACCCACACCCTCTGAAAAACTCACATCATCATTTCGTCGGCGAGTGAAAGTCGAATACCATTTATTTCTCTAAATTACATGAATTGTACAATTATTCCATATTTAGCAATCTAGATCATTTAGACAATGATTTTCTTATTTTAGCTAGATATGTTTGAATACTTGTTAAATTTATGATAAGATTTGACAGACTATGATTTGAATTTAAACTGAAAATTATTTCTTGTATTAAATATCAAAACAAAAGCTAATATAACTTTTATCAATTTAATTTTATAATAGAACACCAAAAAACAAATAAATAAATAAAGATTAAAAAAATAATCACATAAAAAAATAATTTCAAATATTTTGTCGTTAAAAATAAAATCACCGATAAGTTGTTTTTTTATAGTTATTGAACCACACCTGTTTGTTGTTTACCAAATGATAAAAATATTTGTTCAAGTGTTGTTTGTGTTATTGTATATGTTTCAATATTTAAAGTTTGTTTATTCTGTTCAAGTAATTCAAATAGATCAGCCGGTGTACCTTGTCGAACTTGAAATGAACCTGTTGAATAAGATTTTTCTCTAAGTGAAATACTAAATTGTGTTTGTGCTAATAGAAATGCTTCAACATTTTCAATTGCTGGAACATTTATATCACCGGATACTGAACGAACTTTAATTTCAATTGTATAACCTTGACCAAATTTAGATTTTAAATGTTGAATCGTACCTAAACAAGCTAATTGACCATTAAACATAATACCAAGACGATTACATACACGTTCACTATAAAAGAAAAACAAAATCTAAGAAAATTAATTTGATCTTTTTTTACCATTCATCCATTGAATGACTTGTTAAAATAATTGTTAATTTAGCTTTAACAGCATTAGAAAATATTTCTTGCATTTGTTGTCGTGCATTTGGATCCACACCAGTTGTTGGTTCATCAAGAATTGCAACTAATGGTGGTCCTAAGAAATGATTTTTAATATTATGAACTGTTGATAAATATAGAATTTAATATTACCAATTAATGCAAGTGCAGCATGTAATCGTCGTTTTGTACCTCCACTTAATTGATGAATATAGTTTTTAAGAAATGGATCAAGTAAAAATAATGAACCAATTGTTTGAACAATGGAATGTATACGTGTAGTCGGTACACCACGTATACGTGCTAATAAATATAAACCATCTTGTACAGTTAAAAAATCCATACTACAATCTTGTTGTGGACAATAACCAAGATGACGTAATGATCGTAAACGACGATTAACATTTTGTCCATCAATATAAGCAGTACCTTGTGTTGATGTTTCATCACCAACAAGTATACGAAATGTTGTTGTTTTTCCAGCACCCTATTTTATCAAAAAATATTTGTTAAAGAAGAAAGATTGTATTTATATAACTTACATTATAACCAAGTAAACCAAATGCTTCACCACGTTTTGCACCGAATGTTAAATGATTAACAGCAAAAACATTACGGCCTGCATAACGTTTAACAAGATCATGAACTACTAAATGATCGGCTTCCTGTGCTTCAGTATTATTTATGTTGACAGGATTTTGATTTGTTGCTGAATGATTTAAACTTAAGATACGCTGACGTTCAGTTAAAACATCATTATCAAGTATATTTTCATTGAAGGATAAAGGATGTGATAGAAATGAAAATGAAAATGAAGGTTTTATAAGACCACTATCTATTGCAATTAATAATAACAATAAAAGTATAGCATGTAAGAAAAGAATTAACCAATTCAATCCAATTGTATCATCCCCAATAGGTGGAAACATAAATCCAAAAGCCATTTGTTTACAAAATACACTTTTTTTAGCTAAAATATACGTTATTATAGCTTGTGCATTTATAGTTGGCGATATTAAATTCAATATCCAGTATACTAATTTTTGAGCAAATTTATTATCAACTAATGCCATGATTATAGGTACAATAATACTAACTAAATGAAGAATAATTAACTTAAACATAATTGCTAATCCACACTAAATAATACAATTGAATAACAAAATTAATAATTAAAACAAAAACTATACATACAAGAATATCGCTTTTATAGAATTTTGTCATGAGATATACAAAAGGTAATGTTGGTATTACAATTAATATTGATAATGGATAAAACTGTACTCGTAAATCCCATGGAGTTGCAAATTCAAGTGGTATTATACTTGATGATGTTGCTCGACTATTTGGTGAACCATTAAA
>CAJNOI010000010.1:71834-102993 GCA_905250115.1 Adineta steineri | reverse complement strand
TAGCAGCAGAAGAAGGTTTTCATCAATCATGGTATAGTTATCTTGGATATCTTGATTATCAACTAATGCGATCTTGCCGGTATAACTATTTTATAGAAACTTTATTTATTTATTACTAATGTGTCTTCTAATCTTAGACTTGTTGTTGATACTGGTATTCATTGGAAAAGATGGTCTCGTGAACAAACTATTGATTATATGGTATAGAATTTTATTGAAAATACTATTTTTTTGAATTTATAATTGATGTCTAGATGGAAAATACATGTATGAACAAGGAAGAGATTATTACAGAAGTTGAGCGATATTTTGTATTTCCTGGACAAGCTTGTTCATATATGATTGGCTGTCAAACAATTTTATCATTACGAGAAAAAGCACAATTAGCCCTTGGTGATAAATTTGACTTGAAGAAATTTCATGATGGTATAAAAAAAAATAATTTATATAATTTATTAAACTAACTGGTCATTTTTCTTTTAGCGGTTTTGTTACATGGTTCATTACCGTTAAATGTACTAGAAAATATAATCGATGAGTACATTAAAGAACAACGCAAAGATATGTGATAAACATTTTTTTATTTTAAATATAACAACTTAGCTTTTATTTCGTAGACTTAAACGTAGAATTAACCAATAAAATAGGATAAAAATGATATGTTTCGACTGATTTTCTTCAGGTTGTTTTGCACTATAAGTTATTCAGAAGATATATTTTTTATGAACTAATACGTAAAACAATAAATAATTAACCTCTCACATGAATTGGTACTTTGTGGTCTGATGGAAACAATACGTTAGAGAAGAAATTTCGTATGTTTAGAATAAGTGCCAATGCCAATTAAATAAAAAAATTTGAAAAAACCTTTCAAACGTTCTAATCATCATTTTGATTTAAGTGTTTTTACATGTATTTGGAGAATAACAAACTCACTTAATATTATACTAAAAATTGAATCATGATTCCGTAAGTAAACAACTTCCACATCTGGAAGGTGTCAAAGTGTTTTTCTCTCAAATGATGAAATTAAATGATTGTAGCATTTTTTTTAAAAGATAACTTGTCACCTAAGTAATAGATAAAAAGACATTTATAACCTTCATTATTTGATCTAAAACTAACCAATGCAAAATCTATTTACACATTATCTATTGTTTGTAGTGAGAGAACGATTATGACTTACTTATATTATTTGCAGAACTAAGAAACTATTATTCGACTTAATACAATTGTGAATAAAACTAAAATACGAAACTCATTAAAACCACATTGGTTGATATGTAAAAATCTTATTTCTTGATCCATTATATCGGTAGTACTTCTATGTATCCATGGTATTGTTCAAAAAACATGACGTTCACTAATTCACAAAAACGCTCTCCTCTTGAAACATCTTGAAATCACTCTTTCTTTCTTTTTCTTTTTTTGTAAATGTATTTTCAAGTAAAAAGTCTTCTTTTCTTCATCCTCTTATGTTTTAAAACTCTCTTCTTCGTTCTTTTTTTTTCTCTTTTATGAAAGCAAACAATATGCCCAAAAAAAATGTATTTAATTCTCCTTCTTATTCTTCATTCATCTTCATTTGTCGCATTATATTTTTATAAGTAACAAACTTATTCATGGTTTCAGAAGGCAAGGAACACGCTGTTGAACATTTATCAAAAGCAGAATTAGCATTTATTGCCGTACTTTTCGATGCAAAAGGTGGTCTAGCTTTAGGTCATGATAAACAACACAATTCATATAGATTAACATTTGAAAATATCAAAGTTGTACGTGGACATATGGATCGAACAGCTGATGGTACTCATTTTGAATATCGTCAGCATCCAAAAGGTTTAAAATTTAAAATTGAAAATGAAAGTGATGAACAAATACAACAAGCTGCCGAAGATGATGAAGTCAAAGAACCAAAAGAAGGTAAAACTTATGTAGCCATTCTTACCAATCCAGATCATATTGATATTCTTGTCGAAATTGATCCACATGATATTTCGGAAATTGTTCAAAGTTCACGAGATAAAGAAACAGCAACTGTATAAATATTTTAAAACACATAAATGAATTTTTTTTCGTTTTGAAAATTATTAATTGCTTAATGTATTGTATGTGTATTGTATCAATGATAAAATTCGAATTTTCAAATAATTGTGATTATGTTTTTATTTTATTCTAGCGTTTTTGTTATGATCTTATGCATAAAAAAAGATCATGAATAAATTTTAATCTTGCTTTAATAATTATTATTGATTTCTAAGCAAAATTTATGAAATTTTACTTCTCAACTGTCAAGTAAAGAGTGCAGTTATTTGATCGCTTAATTTCACCTAGAAACATGAATAATAATGATGTTACTATTAATAATGTATTGTATGTGTGAGGACGCCACAGTCTAAATAGGTAGAATATAGAAACTATATGTACTACTGTAAGGAGGTTATTGTCAACCTTATCTTTACTAACAATGACAACTGTCTCATCATTGTACAATAAACTTTTTGCTCAATAGATTCACTTACAAATTGAACAGTTATAAATTTTAATACAATTTCCTCAAAAAACTTATACATAAATCTATACACTTAGTATGAATTCTAATAAAAATAAATATACAGTGTGTATGCTTGAGAACATAATCATAGACTTCTTACGATTTTATATTTGACGACTAATAATCAGTTGTTTAGGCAAGGTCGATAGATCAATGATTGAGTTTTAAACGCCTATTCGTGCGAAAAGGAATGCATACTCTTCTCCAAATATCAAAATAATAAATCCATAAATAGATAAATAGTTGATAGATATATTTAGTAAGAAATGCTTTGTTATATATAAAGAATAATTTTGTCAGTATTTTTATAATTAATATGATTGAGCTTTTAAAAGTAAACGTGAAATGATTATACATTGAAGATAAACAAATTATCTTTGTAGACGATTGATTGTAAAAAGATTATTAATATATATTCGATGTAATTGTTATTTCTTATAAAATAATAGCCGCCATCTAATCAGATGTCGCTTTATATATTTGTTTGCTTTTATTTGAGGGTTGTGTTATGACAACAATTGTTCCAAATGCCAGAATTCTTTGGTGTATACTTGAATATTCTTTATTCTTTTCATACTTACACATACTAAAAGTAAGCAATGGCTGATGGTGGAATGTTGCCATCGTCAACGCGTTCAGCAGATTTTCGTTATGGGAATATCGATCAAAATCGTTTGGTGAGTCGACTAATTTCACATCCACTCCATTCGATTCGTGATGAAAATACGAATAGCCCACAACCACCCGGTGGTGATCATTATCGAGCTTATTCGAATAAACAGACACCTGCCGAACAAAAATTTGAACCATTACCAGTACTTAAACGTTATCAAAAACACAATGATCCAAAAGAAATTCAAGCACGTAATCGGCAACAACTAATTGAAGCTAATAAATTACGTGTATCATCTCCTGATCAACCAGCTGAGAAACGTGCTAGACTTTCACTACCACCGGTAACTTTTACATTATTCAGTTATTTCCACTTATTTTTTGAAAAATTTAGATTAATGGTCGAACTTCAGAAATGAGCAAAGGAAATGATGCTGGTTCTGAGTGGGGTTCAACTGGAGCCGCTAAACGAAGACAACTTGATGAAAGAGGTAGTTAATAATAATAATAATAATAATGATCTGATTCTATTTATTGATATAGAACAACTACAAGGAGAATCAGACATGGGCAAAGTAATCGATTATATAAGACAAGCACCTGATGGTTTCTTTCTATATTTATCACATTTATATTCACGAAATGATACACGACATAGTTATTATAATTTAAAGTTTGTTTTCATTGTTTTAAAAGCTATACATTAAAATTTTGTTTTTTTTATAGAGTTGTTAATTATGAACAATGTGGACGTGAATATTTTACTATTTCTAATTCCGGTGTTAGTTATTATCGTCCAGGAGAGGAAGTTGAATTCACTCCTTTGGAAAATTTTGCTAAAGAATATAATCGATATGTTCGTCTAATCAAAGTAAACTTTTTATTTTTTTTATTTCATTATATTTTTAAAATTTATTTTGTAATTTAGATTAAAGTTTTTTCAACATTCAGGTAAGATTTTCTTTTAAAAATATATAAACATTTATTCATTTTTTTTAAGAATGTGGAAAGCATTTATGGTTTGGTATAAAAATATTCGTGTTAAAAAAGTCTCTCAATCATCGAAAGCGCTTCAAGAAAACTTATTTTTCTTACAAGATGTAACTAAAAAAAATTTTATTTTATTAATTAATATTTCTGTTTTCTTTTCTCTAGGCATTACGACCTGCTTTATTAAATATTCGAGAAATGTGCTTTCGTATTAGTGATATGAGTCTTTGTAGAATCGAAAAGAAACATACATATACATTACATGAAGTTAGTATAAAATTTTGAAATTTATTCAAGAAGGTTTTTTTTCTAATCATATATTTTAGTTTACTGATAGTCAAAATCAAACATTACATCAAGTTGCACAACGTCTTGGAGAATTTCGTGATCTTGTTAAAGAAGTTGTTGCAAGTGCATGTCGAACACGTTTATTCGAAGCTGGATTTGTACCTGATGATTTTCTTCCATCAGCAGCAAATGATCAAATGCATGGTATTCATATATTCAAATTTTTCTTTTCTTAGTATCTATTTATATGATTCGTTTTAAAGATAATATGAATTCTGGTACACTTGCAATGCCAGATAGTATGGATATTGATACATTAGCACAACCACCTGATAAAGCAACTTATGCTGAACAAGCAAATAAACGATCACATTGTCGACGATTAACTAAGTAAATGATTTTATATTGAGAAAAAAATGAAATATATTTTTATTTTCTAGTTTCATTCGTTTATGTGATTATTTAATTGTAAATACATTTCATGTCTTGGCTGTTAATTCAGTACATTCACTTAAAAATCATTTTCTTGAACAAATTGAAGCCACACCAAAGAAAGATGAAATTATTGGATATGTTGAAGAAATTAAACAGAAAGTCGATAAAGAAGCAGAAGCAGCAGCTGAAGGTGAAGGAGAACAACAACAAGGAGAAAATAAACCACCACCACCTCCAGAACCACCAGCTGGACCACCACCACAACCAATACCTGGCCTTCGAGCACCAGAAGTAATAATTTATTAATAAAAAACAAAAATAGATCAATTCATTTTTGTTTTCTTTCTTCCTAGGAGGATGAAGTAGCTAAACGTCATATTCCATTATTTGTAACAGAAATGAAATTATTTATCGAATCTATACAATATCATCCTGATGGTCTTACTTTTCAAAATGGTTAGTTAAGATCGATACGCTATAGAATACATAAACTAGTTCTATTTTTTTTCTAATTAAGGTATCAATCATGTTATCAATAGTTTTCAAGATACTTTACTTTCAATTAAAAATCTTATACCTGATACTGTATTTGATAGTTATACTCGACCAAATATCAATGAAAAACATGAAGAAAAAACATGTGGTATGATATTTCATTGAATTTCTAATTAAAATTAAATATTCTTTTTCTCCAAATTAAAGGTGATGGACCTGATCTTCGTAATATGTTCTTAGCTGATTATCACTTCAAAGAATTAATTAAAGATTGTAATAGTTCATTAGAAGCTGGTTTTAATGCAGCTAAAATTTATGCTGATACATTCGATGAATTTCATCAATTCTATGTTGAAAATGAAAATACCGATATTGAAAAACTTAAAACTGAACCTCATGGTATGTATTTAATATTCAGAAAAAAGATAATAAATTTCTATTCTATTTAATAGATATCGAATTCTTTGCTGAATCATTAGCAAAATATACTCGTCAAGAAAAGATTGCACAATTAATTGATATTAAAAAACCGTTAGGTCTTTTAATGATTGATGCAACTGATACAAAAGCTAAATTAGAACCATCTCCACGAAGGTAAACAAAATCAATATTATTTTTCTAATAAAAGAGATTATTTTTTGATTCATAGAATATTGGATGTTATTAATGAAATTCTACCAAAGATTGCTAAAGCTCAAACTGATTCACTTAAATCTGAAGCACAAGAAGCAACAGTTAAATTAGAAACTAAACCTGAATCAACAAATGATTTTGTTGATGCATTAACATTTCTTGATGAAATTCAAGAACGTATTGAACCACTTGAACAAGAAGCGGAAGTTGTTCGTCAAATGTACGAATTAATTGATCAATATACTGTTCCATGTCCACCAGAAGATATTGTCTCATACAGTTCTTTAGCAACAACATTAAATGGTTGTCGTAATGCTATTGATAAAGCATTAACAGAACGTGATGCAAATGTTGTGAAATTTGTAAGTTTACTTGATAAAGATATTGAAATGTTAACAGCAGATGTTCGACAAATTAAAACCGATTCACAAAATCCTATCATACTTGATCCAACAGCTGATAAAGATAAAGTTAAAATATTATTAGATGATTATATTAAAAAGATCGAATATCAACAAAAAACATCAACACAATATCGTTTATACCAGAAGAATTTTAAAGTTGAAGTAACAAAATTTGATGAATTAGAAGAAGTTTATGGTGAATTAAAATTAAAAGAATTATTATGGAATTCTTTGAATGAATGGGATGGTATGTTAGACGATTATAAATCAAAAGAATTTAAAACTATAGATCCCGAAGAAATAACTGGAACAGTTAATAAATATGGAAAGAATGTTTATCAATTAGAACGTGGTTTACCACCTAATCAATTAGTACCCATATTAAAAGATAAAGTTGAATCATTAAGAGCTAAAGTATGTTAAAAGACAGATTAAAATAATATAGAAAAAAAATTTTTTTTTATTTAGTTACCTACTATAACTAATCTTCGAAATCAAAATCTACGTCGTCGTCATTGGGAAGTTATTGAAGATTTAATTAAATTTCGTAAGTTTATCATAGAGAAATCTTTAAAAGTTAAAAAAACATTTTATTCGTCTTTTAGATCCAACAGTAGAAGAACCATTAACATTAGGTAAATTAATCGATATCAATGCATTTCAACATGAAGAACGACTTCAAGAAATATCTGGTCAAGCTAGTTCAGAAGCTAGTCTTGAAGGAATTCTTAAACGAGTAATTTCTATTATTTAATATTTTTTAATTTACAAAAGTATACATATGTCTAGGTTGAAGATTCTTGGAAATCTGTTGAATTTCCAGTTATTCCATATAAAGACTATAAAGATGTTTATATTCTTGGTGGTACTGATGATATCATACAATTATTAGACGATGCAGTTATTAATATTTCAACAATTGCTAGTTCACGTCATGTTGGTCCAATTCGACCACGTGTTGAAGAATGGCAAGCTAATCTAGATCTATTTACTAAAACACTTGATGCATGGTCAAAATGTCAAAAGACTTGGCAATATCTTGAATCCATATTTGGTGCACCAGATATTATACGTCAATTACCAGCTGAAGCTAAAATGTTCAATCAAGTTGATAAAACATTTAAAGATGTTATGAGAAAAACAAATAAAATTCCATTAGCTATCAAAGCTGGAACACAACCTGGTTAGTTAAACACTCCGAAGAGAAAATTTGTTCGAAATAAAATTATTTGTTTTTTAAGGTTATTTGGAATTATTTCAAACAAATAATGCATTACTTGATCAAATTCAACATGCTTTAGCTTCATATCTTGAAACAAAACGTTCGAATTTTCCACGGTAATTTATATGAAGTATTATTTGACTAAAATAAAATTTCTTTTTCCTATAGATTTTACTTTTTATCGGATGAAGAATTACTTGAAATTCTTTCTCAAACACGAAATCCATTGGCTGTTCAACCACATTTACGAAAATGTTTCGAAGGTATCAATCGTTTGGAATTTATTAGTAAAGGTGGTGATGATATGGAAATGACAGTTACATTAGCACCAGAAATTCGTGCTATGCTTTCACCTGAAGGCGAACGTGTTGAAGTTCTTAAAGTAAAAGCAACTGGAAATGTTGAAGATTGGCTTAAACAAGTTGAAAAAAATATGGTTATAGCTGTTCGAGCATGTATTAAAAAAGCTAAAGATGATTTTGAAAAAAGTGTTCGTGAAGAATGGCTTGTCCGACATCCACATCAAGTAAATAAATAAATTATATTTAAATCGAAATTTCATAAATAATTTATTTTTTCATAGAGTGTTTTAACAGTTTCTCAAACATATTGGTGTTTAGAATTTACACAAATTTTAACTAGTGATGATTCAGTACGACAAGAACTTCTTGAAGCGTTCGAACAAAAAAATTATCAAAATTTAAATAAATTAGCTAAACTTGTTCGTCATGAATTACCACAAGTAAAAATTTTATTATTTATTTTTATTATTCAAATTTAGTATTTTAGCTTGTTCGTGATGTTTGTCGAGCATTAATTACTATCGATGTACATGCTCGTGATATTGTCTCAGAAATGGTTCAAATTAAAGTTTGTTAAAATATTCATTTTTGTTTCTATTAATAAAATTTTCTATTAAAGAATGCTAGTATTACAAGTTTCGAATGGTTAAAACAATTACGATATTATTTTGAACAAGATATGACTGTCATTCGTATGGCTAATGCTCAATATATATATGGTTATGAATATCTTGGTGCATCTGATCGTTTAGTTATTACACCACTTACTGTTTGTTGATCTAATTTATTGAAAAAACAAATTTTACTTTTTTTTTTAAAATTAGGATCGATGTTATTTATGTTTAATGGGTGCCTTACAATTAGATCTTGGTGGTGCACCAGCTGGTCCAGCTGGAACAGGAAAAACTGAAACAACTAAAGTTAGAAAATTAATAAAAAGAAAATATTAATAATTGAATTTTGTTTTTTCATTAGGATTTAGCCAAAGCTCTTGCTAAACAATGTGTCGTTTTTAATTGTAGTGATCAAGTTGATTATAAAGTTTGTTTAGTTTTAGAAATAAAGATGAATAATCTTTTCTATTTCTTAAATAGATGATGGGTCGATTTTTTAGTGGTTTAGCTCAATCTGGTATGTTTCTTTTTTCGATTAATAAAGATATCATATAAAATAGATTTAATAAATAGGTGCATGGGCATGTTTTGATGAATTCAATCGAATTAATATTGAAGTACTTAGTGTTATTGCACAACAATTAATTACTATTCGTGATGCTAAAGCAGCAAAAGTAAATACACATTTTTGAATAAACAAAACGCAATTCATTCCTTAATTTTAGTTATCAACATTTATGTTTGAAGGTCGTGAAATTCGACTTATACCAACTTGTGCTGTTTTTGTAAATTATTAAAAACAAAAAATTTCTTCTTTTTTTAATAAATGATTTTATTTTCTAATAGATCACTATGAATCCAGGTTATGCTGGTCGAACAGAATTACCTGATAATTTAAAAGCTTTATTTCGACCACAATCCATGATGGTTCCAGATTATCGTCTTATTGCTGAAGTTATTTTGTATTCAGAAGGTTTTGAAAATTCGAAAGTTTTAGCACGTAAAATGGTTCAAATGTACAAATTATGTTCGGAACAATTATCACAACAAGATCATTATGATTTTGGTATGCGTGCAGTTAAATCTGTTTTAGTTATGGCTGGTGTATTAAAACGTGAAAGTCCAAATATTGATGAAGATCTTGTTTTAATTCGTGCTTTACGTGATTCGAATTTACCTAAATTCTTAACTGATGATGCTATTCTATTTCGAGCTATTATTCAAGATCTATTTCCAAATGTTCTTTTACCAGAACATGATTAGTAAATGAAATAGAAATATTGATAATAATAAATTTTCTTATTTATATATTTTTTAGTGGAGAATTACGTCGTACAATTCTTGCAATTCAAACACGTCGAGATTTACAACAAGATGAATCTCAAATACGAAAAGTTATACAATTCTATGAAACAATGCTTATTCGTCATGGTGTTATGTTAGTTGGACCAACATTAGGTGGAAAAACAACTGTTTATCGTATATTAGCAGATTCATTAACAGATTTACATTCAAAAGGTGTTCCATATCATTTCTATCAACCAGTACATACATATGTACTTAATCCAAAATCTATAACAGCCGGAGAATTATATGGTGAATTTAATAAAACAACAATGGAATGGAGAGATGGTCTTATGGGTGGTAGTGTTCGACAATGTGTTGCAGATCAATCAAAAGATCATCATTGGATTATTTGTGATGGTATATATTCATAAGATTTCATTTTTCTTGATGATGTTCTTTTTTCTTCCAGGTCCAGTTGATGCCGTTTGGATTGAAAATTTAAATACAGTACTTGATGATAATAAAATGTAAATATTTTATATAAGAATTTTTATTCTAATATCGATCTTGTCTTTTTTTTCAACAGGTTATGTTTAGCGAATAGTGAACGTATTAAATATACACCTTATATCCATATGGTTTTTGAAGTACAAGATTTAGCTAGTGCTTCACCTGCTACTGTTAGTCGGTATGTATTCTTTTTCTTCTTCTAAATAGTTTGAGATTTATAATATTTATTTTTTAGTTGTGGTATGGTTTACATTGATTCTAATGATATCCGATGGGGTCCATATGTTAAAACTTGGAGTCGAAAATTTGAAGAAAAATTCGGAGAATTCTATACAGAATATCTTTTAAATTTATATAATACTCATATCGATAAAGGTCTTACTTTCGTACGAAAAAATTGCAAAGAAGTTATTAAACAAGTATGATGATAAGAATTCCATTATATTTTGCGATATGAATTATTATTTTGTTTTAGGTTGATATTGCTAAAGTTATCACATTATGTTGTTTAATTGATTCTTTATTAACAACTGATAATAAAATTGATACCAAATTAGAAGAATCAAAAATAAAAATTATGATTGCAACAACATTTGCATTTTGTTATGTATGGAGTGTTGGTGGAAATATAGCTGCAAAAGATTGGGATCAATTTGATACATATGTTCGACAACAATTCGAAGAAGATGCTGATGCTAAATTAGGTCAAGGTGGTGATTTATTCTCTTATGATATTGATGTACATCATCGACGAATGGAACAATGGGAAAAAAGTGTTCCTGTATTTAAATATGATAAAACTAAACCATTCTTTGATTTACTTGTACCAAATATTGATTCATGTCGTTTTGGTTTTCTACTTGAAAAACTTGTTTCAGTTAATAAATCGGTTTTATTTACTGGTGAAACAGGTGTTGGAAAAACTGTTATTGCACGTGCACAATTATTGAAATTAGCCGATGAACAAAATATCTTACCATTATTTTTAAATTTTTCAGCACAAACAAGTAGTAAACGAACACAAGAAATGATTGTACCTAAATTAGAAAAACGTAAAAAAGGTGCACTTGGACCACCAAAAGGTAAACGTATGGTTATATTAATTGATGATCTTAATATGCCAAAACTTGAAACATATGGAGCACAACCACCAATGTAAATTTATAATTTTTTCGAAAAAACAATTATTCTTTTTGTTTTATTTAGTGAACTTTTACGACAATATCAAGATTTTGGTGGTCTCTATGATCGAGAAACATTAAAATGGGTTGATATTCAAGATGTTATTTTATGTGCTGCATGTGGTCCACCAGGTGGTGGTCGTAATCCAACAACAGCACGTCTTATTCGTCATTTTGCTGTATTTGCTATACCAGCACCATCAGAATATAGTCTTAAACATATATTTAAATCCATTCTTAATGGTTATTTAGCTGATTTTAATCAAAATGTTAAAACAGCTGGTGATGGTATTGTTGATGCAGCTGTAGAAATTTATTCACGTATGAGTGCAGAATTATTACCTACACCAACAAAATCTCATTATGTTTTTAATTTACGAGATTTATCAAAATGTATTCAAGGAATTTTACAGGTAAGAAAAAGATTTTTATATAATAATAATCAATTCTGTTTTTGTTTATTAGGTCAAATCTGAAAGTGTTTCAGATCAAAATGCTTTAGTTCGTGTATTTTTTCATGAGTCAATGCGTGTATTTCATGATCGTTTAATAAATGATGAAGATAAACAATATTATCATAACATGCTTTCTGAATTAGCATCACGTTTATTTTCAATTCAAATTGAACCAACCACATTTGTTACAAAACCGATTATTTTTGGTGATTTTATGAAAGTTGGTGCACCAAAAAATGAACGTCTTTACGAAGAAATAACTGATATGAATAAAGTTCGTAATGTTTTACAAGATTATCAAGAAGATTATAATTTAACAAATAATAAAAATACTCGATTAGTCTTTTTTATGGATGCTATTGAACATATAGCACGTATAGCTCGTATTATTCGACAAGATCGTGGTAATGCATTATTAGTTGGTGTTGGTGGTACAGGTAAACAATCGTTAACTCGTCTTGCCAGTCATATATGTGGTTATAAATGTTTTCAAATTGAATTATCACGTGGTTATAATTATGATAGTTTCCATGAAGATTTGAAAAAATTATATGAACAAGCTGGACCAAATAATGAAAATACAGTTTTTCTATTTACTGATAATCAAATTGTTGTCGAAGAATTTCTTGAAGATATTAATAATATGCTTAATTCAGGTGAAGTACCAAATTTATTTGATAAACAAGATGAATATGAAAAAATGATTATTGGATGTCGAGTAAGTTAGAAAGAATAGAAAAAATAATACGTCTTTTTTTTCTTCTTCTATCTAATAGCCTGGCGCAAAAGAAGCTGGTATACCTGAAAATGATCGTGATGCAATCTATACATTCTTTATAAATCGTGTACGAAATAATCTACATTTAGTATTATGTATGTCACCAGTTGGTTCATCATTTCGAACACGTTGTCGTATGTTTCCATCACTTGTTAATTGCTGTACACTTGATTGGTTTTCTGAATGGCCACGTGAAGCTTTATTATCTGTTGCTCATACATCCTTTGAAAAATATCCATGGGGAAAAGGTGAAGAATTTATGATAGATGCATTAGCACAAATGAGTGTAGAAATTCATATGAGTGTATCAGCAAAAGCAAAACAATTACTATCAGAATTACGACGATATTATTATACAACACCAACATCGTATCTTGAATTAATTACTTTATATATAATGATGCTTAATGATAAGAAAAAGTAATGCACAAAAGAAAAAGATTTATATATTGTTCTTCTATTATTTTTTGTTTATAGAGAAATTGATACTGCACGTGCTCGTGTTGAACGTGGTTTAAAGAAATTAGAAGAAACAAATGTACTTGTTGAAGAAATGCAACTGGAATTAGTTGCCTTAGAACCACTATTAAATAAAAAATCTGAAGAAACAGCTAAACTTATGGAAACATTAGCTATTGATCAAGAAAAAGCTGATGAAGTATAAAGAAAGAAAGAAAGCTAAAATTGATTTTAAATATATATATTTCTAGGTACGTCGTGTTGTATTGGAAGACGAAGCTGTTGCTCGTGTTAAAGCTGAAGAAACTCAAGCGATGAAAGATGATGCTCAACGTGATCTTAATCAAGCTTTACCAGCTGTTGAAAAAGCTAATGAAGCAATTGGACGTTTGAAAAAAGAATCTATTGGTGAAGTTCGAACATTTACTAAACCACCACATATGGTTGAAGTTGTTATGCAAGCTGTTTGTATAATGTTTGAAAAGAAAAAAGTAAAAATCTTGTATATATTTTTTCTTCATATTAAATAAACTATTCTTAATTAGGATTGGCCATCTGCTAAACTTTTACTTGGTGATTCAGATCTCTTAAATCAAATTCGTAATTATCCAAAAGATAGTATTCCTGAATCAATTTTACGTGATTTAAAACCATATTTAGCATTGCCAAATTTTAATTATACTAGTATTTTACAAAGTTCTGTTGCATGTGCAAGTCTTGCTGAATGGGTTATAGCTATGGATATGTATGCAAAAATTGCTAAAGAAGTTGAACCAAAACGTAAACGTGTGGCTGCAGCTGAAACTGATTTACGTGCTGTTACTGATCAATTAAAAAAGAAACAAGCACAATTACAAGGTGTTGAATCTAAAATCAAAGAACTTCAAGAATCATATGATCATCAAGTTGCTGAAAAGAAAAAATTAGAAATATCAATCATGCAAACACAATCACGTTTAAAACGTGCATCAAAATTAACAACTGCATTAGCTGATGAACAAATTCGTTGGAAAGAAAATATTATGGAATTTATGGAACAAATGAAAACTGTTACAGGAAATGTATTTGTTTCATCTGCATGTGTTGCTTATTATGGAGCTTTTCCAGCGTCATATCGAGCAGAAGTAAATTTTTGAATTATTATTTTTTATATTAAATTTAATTTTTAGCTTGTTGAACAATGGGTTACGGGATGTAAAGAACATAAAATACCTATCTTAGATAATCCATCAATTATAAATGTACTTTGTGATGCTTTTTCAATTCGACAATGGGTTACACAAGGCTTACCACGTGATGATTTCAGTACAGAAAACGCTATACTTGTTACGAAAGGTCGTCGATGGCCTTTGTAAGAGCAAAATTTCTTATATAAATACATTAGATGAAGTTTTATTTTTTTTTTAGAATTATTGATCCACAAGAACAAGCAAATCGTTGGATTAAAAATAAAGAAAAAGAAAATCAATTGAAAATTATTAAAATGACTGATGGACACTTTTTACGTATATTAGAAAATTGTGTTCGTATTGGTATGCCATTATTATTAGAAGATGTTGGTGAAACACTTGATCCAGCATTAGAACCTATTTTACTCAAACAAACATTTATGTCGGTATGTATTTTAATTTAATGGGTTTTTGTTTTTTCTTAATAAAAAATTGTTTTTTTCGTTCCTAGGGCGGTCGATTATTAATTCGCTTAGGTGATTCAGATATTGAATATGATAGCAATTTTAAATTTTATATGACTACAAAATTAAGCAATCCACATTATTTACCAGAAATATGTATTAAAGTAACAATTATTAATTTTAGTGTTACAAAACAAGGTTTAGAAGATCAAATTTTAAGGTAAGATTATTAATTAATCTGTAAGAATCTTTAGATTTTATTTATTATTTTTTAGTGATGTTGTTCGACTTGAACGACCTGATCTTGATGAAGAAATGAATCGTCTTATTATTACAATGAATAATGATCGAAATCAATTGAAAGCGATTGAAGATAAAATTCTTAAAATGTTATTTGAAAGTGAAGGAAATATTCTTGATAATGAAGAATTAGTTAATTCATTGAATGATTCTAAAGTATATATATATTAATAATTCAAATAAATATTTAAATAAATAAAAAACTTTTTTAGGTAACATCATCAGCTATTAAACGACGTCTTGAAGAAACATTAAAAACTGAAGCAAATATATCTGCTGCACGTGAAAAATATCGTCGAGCAGCTACACGTGGTTCATTGTTATACTTTGTTGTTGCTGATTTAAGTTTAATTGATCCAATGTATCAATTTTCTCTTCGTTATTTTACACAACTATTTAATACAACTATTGAAAATAGTGCTAAAAGTGAAGATCTTAATATACGTTTACAAACTATACTTGATTCAACAACTCAAAATATTTATACAAATGTATCTCGGTAATTATTAAAAACTAAATTCCCAAGTATATATAAATGAAATTTTTCATTTGAATTTTCTAGTGGTTTATTTGAAAAAGATAAACTTGTATTCAGTTTTCTACTTTGTGCTGAAATATTAAAATTAGACGGAATTATAAATGAAGTTGAATGGAACTTTTTACTTCGCGGTGGTTTAATAACTGAACAAGTATGATTACTCTTTTTTCTTTTCTTCTTTTATACAAAACTTATCATTTCTAGAAACGACCACCAAAACCAAGTCATGATTGGTTAACAATTGAACATTGGAATCAAGCATTATCCTTAGCGGAAATATCAGAACCATTTAAACATTTACCAAAGAATATGGAAGAAAATCAACAACCAATCTATGTTGATGTTAATGCTGATTTACGTATTGTTATGAATAGTAATGATATGACAACTAAAGTTCCTAGTGATTATAATACAAAATTAACAGATTTTCAAAAATTATTATTTGTTAAAGCATTTGCACCTTATTCACTTGTACAATCCATAACACATTTTGTAGCACAACAATTAGGAAAGAAATTTGTTGAAAGTCCATCGGTTGAATTACCTGTACTTTATCAAGATATGTCGAATCGTACACCATTAGTATTTATTTTAAGTACTGGTTCAGATCCAATGTCAAGTTTTTCGAGATTTGCTGCAGAAATGAATATGTCAAATAGGTATATTTTAATAATAAATTTCAGATAGAAATATTTCCTATATGATCTTATTTATTTAGTTATAAAGCAATTTCTCTTGGTCAAGGTCAGGGACCTGTTGCTGAAGATATGATTACAAAATCTGTTACTGGTGGTGAATGGGTATTCTTACAAAATTGTCATTTAGCTGCTAGTTGGATGATAAATATGGAAAATATAATAAAAAATATTAATGAAGGTGTAACACAATGTCATAATAATTTCCGTATATTTCTCAGTTCAATGCCAGCTAGAACATTTCCAGTTAGTGTTCTACAAAATAGTGTTAAAGTAACAAGTGAACCACCAAAAGGTATTCGTGCTAATATGAAACGTGCCTTTATTGATTTAACACCATCATTCTTTGAAACACATCGTAAGTTTTGTTTTTACTTTTTTTGCAAGAAAAAAATTTCATTTATAAAGGTTTGGAAATGGATTGGAAAAAGATTGTATTTGGTATTTGTTTCTTTCATGCAAGTTTACTTGAAAGAAAGAAATTTGGACCATTAGGTTTTAATATTCGTTATGAATTTAATGATGTAAGAAGTCTTAAAAAATATTTGTATATAAAATAAAATATTATTCATATTCTAGAGTGATCGAGATTGTGCTCTTTTGAATTTTGATATGTTCTGTAAAGAAGGAGCAATTCCATGGGATGCATTAATTTATATTACTGGTAAGATTGATTTAAATAGAAAATGTTTTTTTTTGATTTATTTGTTGAATTTTTTTTCAGGCGAAATTACTTATGGTGGTCGTATAACTGATTTCTGGGATCAACGATGTTTACGTACAATTTTACGACGATTTTTTTCACCGGATACACTTAAACCTGGTTATACATATTCTCCATCTGGTATTTATCATTGTCCAGAACAACAATTTCTTCAACAATATCGAGATTATATTGAAGCATTACCAATAACTGATAATCCAGAAATATTTGGAATGAATTCAAATGCAAATATTACATTTCAAGTAATAGAGTTTATTTTTTTAATAAAAAAGAAAAAATGATTTATTTTTTAGACACAAGAATCAAATTATCTTGTTAATACAATTATTGATATTCAACCACGTGTATCATCTGGTGGTGCTGGTAAATCAAATGATGAAATTGTTTTTGAATTAGCTGAAGCAATCTTAGCTAAATTACCTGAAAAATTAGATATTGAAAAAGCACCACGTTCATTATTTGAACCAGATTCAAAAGAACGTTTAAATTCATTAACAACTGTTCTTCAACAAGAAGTTGATCGTTATAATCGTCTTTTAAATATCATTAAATTATCACTTAACAATCAACTGAAAGCTATTAAAGGTTTAGTTGTTATGGATGAAACATTAGAAAAAAGTAAAAAAACTAAATAAATTTCTTTTTCTTTTACTATATCTATAAACTATTTAGTGTACACTGCATTTTTAAATAATCAAGTACCTACAATTTGGTCTGATGCTGCTTATCCATCATTAAAATCATTAGCATCATGGATCAAAGATTTATTACTACGTTGTGATTTTACCGCGGTAAGAATTATTATTTAATAAATAATTTGAATTCTAATTTTTTTTTTCGAAATTTTAGCTTTGGATCATGCATGGTTTACCAAAATCATATTGGTTACCAGGTCTTTTCTTTCCTCAAGGTTTTCTAACAGGTGTTCTACAAGTTCATGCTCGTAAATATGATTTACCTATCGATGAATTAAGTTTCCATTTCACTGTCTTACCATATGAACGTGAACAAGTCTCGTATAATGAACAAGCTAAACGTTTAGAATATGGAAAAAAACTTGAAATCGATGAACAAGTAACACTAATTTCATTTATAATAAATCAAACAAAAACATTTTTTTTTTGTTTAGTTACCACAAGTAAAAGATGGTGTTATTCTTCATGGTTTATATATGGAAGCATTCCGTTGGGATTCGGAACGAAAACAAATAACTGATGCTGTTCGCGGTGAAATGATAGCAACATTACCAATGTTACATATGGAACCAAGACAAAATTATGTTGTTGATCCAACACATTATATTTCACCATTATATAAAACTGCTTTAAGAGCTGGTGTTTTATCAACAACAGGTAAAATATTTTTTTTAAAAAAAAAATAAAATTTTGATCTGTTTGTTTTTTTCAACAAGGTCATTCAACAAATTTTGTTGTCACGGTGAATTTACCAACTGATAAACCACAAGATTACTGGATATCCATGGGTAGTGCATTGCTTTGCCAAATGACTGACTGATAAAATCGATATCTTTTTCATTTTTTTTTGTTGAGATCAATTAATTAACTAATGTATTTTGTTTTTATTTGTATACACACACACACACATCCACAAGTAACATCATTTAGTGATCATTGATAAATATATTTTTTATTCTCTTCATTCGAAAAATAAAATATTAATCCAAAAAGCACGAATCAATTTCTAATGATAAGAATTATTTGTTATTCGATCTCTTGTGTATTTCATTGATAAAATAATAAAAAAAAATAGATGAAAATAAACATTTGATTAAAACAATTATTGTCGATAACAATGACGATTGAAGTAGGAACATCCTTACAGTTTGAATGATTAAAGTTTTCGATTTTATTTCAATAGGAAATTGAAGTATTATCTTCGGATGAGGATAATACTGTACAAAATATAACACTTGAAGATGTTATTGAAAAATGTGGATCTTTTCATCGATATCAATTCATACATTTTTTCTTTCTTAGTTTTTTTCCAATAGCTGCAGGAATTGTTAATTTTTATTATGTATTTGGAGGAGCTGAAAATTCATATGAATGTCAAATATCAAATGAAATTAATCAATATTCGAATATTGAAATCTTATCATCTCAATGTTCTTATGAAATAAAAGATTATCGGAATCAAACAATTGATACATATCCATGTAGTAATTGGGAATATGATCGAACGATTTTTGGTGAAACATTTACTAGTGAAGCAAATCTTGTTTGTCAACATAGTATTCGTCGTTCATTTTTATCAACAAGTTTACAAATAGGTGCTATGTTAATTTTTTTTTGTGGTCAAATAACAGACATAATTGGACGTCGTCGTTCAATTCAATTGTTAGTTGCTTTATTATTAATTACTTCTTTAATTACTCAAACACTTTTACAATTTGTACCAATGTCAATAAATCAAAAGTAAGAAATACAATATTTAAATTCAAAGAGAATTTAATACAACGATGAGTATGAGAAGGAAAAATCAGTATTTGTGACTGTAATTCTTCATGTTGGATGATCTATTTTCAGAAAGACTGATCCGTAGAGTGTAGCGTAATAATGACAAGTCTTGGAAATGTCACTGTCCTCTGTATTCTCAAGCTCTGCTTTCGTATATACAAGAAGTTAGATAATCAAAGCTACATAATATTACGTTAAGAATGAAATATTTTATTAGAGGTCGCCCAAATGAACATAAAACTATCTCCTCTTTAAGTTGTAGTGTGTTTAACATGTGTTAAAATATCGCTGGTTTACCTATGAACAATCGATTCATCATATAAATTACATAAATCTAATCAGTTTTTAAAATTTATTTTATTCGATTTCCTTTAGATTTATTTTACTTCTCATCAATCAATTTGTCAGTGGTATTGATACATATGTGGTATCATTTCTTTTACTTCTGGAAATTACTACATCAAAATATGCTACATTTGCTGGTAATTTAGCACTTATTTCTTTTGCATTAGGTGAAATAGTAGTAACTGGCATGGCATATTTATGTCGACATTGGCTTGTTCTTAAATGGATTATAACATTATATATTATTGCGCTTGTACCTTATCTTTTTTTTGTACCGGAATCTCCACATTGGCTATTAACAAAACATCGATATGATGAATTAGAAAAACTTCTTCGTCAAATAGCACGATGTAATCGACAATCTGAATCAAAATGGTTACCATTTTATCGATGTGTTATTAAAAATCATCGAGACGATAAACTTATGAATCAAAAAAATAAAATCAAGTTATCATTTATAGCTAAAATACATCGAGTTGTAACACATATACCAACAATGAGTAAACTAATAATATCAGGTTATATTGGATTTATAACATTACTTCTCTATATTAAAATATCATTTAATCTTGGAGCAATGGATGAAATTGATCCATATTTAAATATAATTATTGGTGCTATTGTCGAAGCTGTGGGGTATATTGTACCAAGTCTTTTTATGATACGATATGGTCGGAAACCTATATTTATACTTTTTCTCATGCTTACTGTTATTTGCTTATTAGTAACACCATATACACATAATCAAAATCATTTGATTATTATATTTATTGCTCAATTAGGAAAATTTTCAATAAGTGCAGCAACTTGTGTTACATATATATTTGTACCAGAATTATTCCCTACATCAATTCGTGGTACTGGTATGGGTTTTTTTATTTTATTGAGTCGTATTGGTTCAACTGTTGGACCGATAATTGATGCCAAGATCCGTCACAATCATTCCTTAGTTACTCAAATGTATTATTTATATGCAGTATTAACTTTTCTTTGTATTGTATTAACATTCTTATTACCTGAAACTCGAAATGTTCCATTGGCTGATAAAATAGACTATGGTATCAAGAAAAATAAAAAAACATTATCGAATACATAATCAACATCATACACAGAAATGATAATATTTTCTAATAAAGAATAGAGAAAGGCACCTTCTTTTTTTTCTTTTGTTCTTCCTGTAAATATGCAAAAGAATGAGCAAATAGCTTTTTAACATGTTATCTGTCTATCAAATGCACTATTAGAAAATGAATGCGTTTCCGTTCGATTTCATAAGATAAATATGACCGTGCGTGACAGAGAACCGGACTATTAAAGAAAAGAAAAGACGACGATATCGTTTTAATTTACAATCAAACATGCAATCTATTCGAGTCTCGTTATTTGAAAATGTTATGACAAAGAAAATTGACTTGATTCATTCGTAGTTTTACTGAATAATATTCATCTTTAATATGACAGCTTCATCATTGAGTAAGACAAAAAAATAGAGAGAAAGAAAACTTGAGACGATGATTTGTTTGCTTAATTGTCAATGCTGATTCTCATTTTGACATCATCATATTCTTCGCTTATGAATTAAATATAATATAATCACATGGAAATTATCCAGACAAACCACATAGAGAAAAAACGGAACACTTCGCATCGTCTTTGTCCATTAGCATTTTATACGACGTACTCTATCATTTTCTCTTTTCATCAACCAAAAGAAAACACAAAGGACTGGAAAATCAGTATGTTTTTTGATGAATTCAGTTCTTTTTTTTGCATAAGCCACATAGATGAGCTCATGATAATATTTCTTTTTATTACACACAACTTGTGCAGTTTGATTTAGAAAAAGTTGTCTTATTAATTATTCTTATTTCTTTTTTTATTTCCGATTATTTCTCAATCACCGGTGATAACCAACTGTAACGATTAAAATTTGGTAAGTACTAAAGATTTTATACATAATCAAAATGAATACTGAACTTATTAGTCAATAGATGTCACTATAGACTATTCGAGAAGGAAAAATGAAAAGTGTAAATCTTTTTCTAAACTATATTTTAAATAAACTCTCTAATTCATTACTAAAAATTTTATCGATGAATTCATATTTTCTATTCTTATATTAAATAATCAGTAATATCAACCAATCATATAAAAACCAGGCATGAGTAATGCACTTTTTCGTTCGTTCTCTATTGTTCTTTCATTTATTCGAGATTTTTTGAGTTTTTTCCTTACTGCTCACGAGATCTAACACAAAAAGTGTTCATAGTACAAGAAATTAAACGAACAATATATCGTTTCTATTGACATATTTTCTTCAATCCTATCTCTCATAACATATATACCGTATCAGATATTTTCTCCTCCTATCGTCTATAAGGACGATTAGACACAAAATGCTCTTCAAAGTAAGAATCCATAAAAATAAAACACATGTTAAACTAATTATTTATTATTAGATGTTATGAACGAAAAGAAACATCTGTTGGTTGACTTCGATATGAACAAAGAATATAATACAGTTCGGACAACGTCTAGTAAGTATTTTTAATATTTTTTTTCTTCGAATATAGTTGTGTTTTTTTGATGAGTCAAAAAAGCAACAGAAAGTCTTCAACTTCCTATTCTTTTTCTTTTATTAGGTTCTGATGAATCAGGTAACAATATAAAAAAAAAATACCCATAAGTAAAATAAAGTTGATCCTTTATTTTCATTCGCTGAATAACAAAATAATAAAATAATTCCGCATGTAAATTCACATTAGCTAAAGAGTATCGCCGCATTGCTCAATATTTTTAGATCAATTTTTATTTTGAATCTTATCATGTTCATTACAGATGAACAATCATTTCTTCCCATTAATCCATTTGCTGAACCAACAACAACAATGTCATCAACAACAAATCCCAATCATCCTCATATTGGAGATGATGACATGATTGACATTGATTTTCGAAATACAACTAATGAAAAATTAAATAGTAAGTTACATAAAAAATTAAAAACAAATTTATATATATAATGATTTAATAAATAGGTGGTGTAATGAATGTTGATTTAGTTAATACACGTTATGATGATTTTCAAACAATTGATTGGCTTAAAGATTTAATGCGTGATCGTTTCCGTCATCGTTTACTACGTGCTAAAACACGTCAATCATTTTTAAATAAAATTTTAATGTATCATGATGCATGGTCTGGTTGGTTATGTGTATTACTTGTTGGTTTAAGTGCCGGTGTTATTGCTGGTGTTATTGATATTGGAACTAACTGGATATCACATTTAAAACATGGAATATGTCTTAATGCATTTTGGCTGAATAGAGAACAATGTTGTACGTATTTTGATAAAGAATAGTGAAGATAAATAATATTAAAGGTCATCATAACTTTCTAAACTTTACTTTTAGTAAGAATCGTATATTTATGATTTATTTCTTTTAAATCCTATCGTAATACATTAACTGTTTGACATATAATACAATATTTTTTTTTATCGCAGATAGATTGTTTTGAGGCTTGAGATTAAAGTGTTTATTTAAAAACTGAAACGTAATAATATTATCTCACCTGAAATGATTAGTCGTAATAAGTAAAAATGAGTCATATATTCATTTATTATGACTCATTTTTTACTATTTAACTATTCTGATTAAATATTGTTTTTTTTTAAATATTAGGTTGGGCCTCGAGAAATCTTCAGTATACAAATGTAAATACAGAAGAATGTACTGAGGTAAAAATAATTAATAAAAATCTTTTTTCTGTTCTGACGATTGTTTATTTTATTTTTAGTGGTTTACCTGGCCACAAGTATTTGGTACATACAAAACAGGAGCTGGTCAATTTTTATTATCTTACATAATGTATATATTTTGGTCGACGATATTTGCGTCGTTTGCCGTTCTTTTAGTTAAAGTATTTGCACCATATGCGTGTGGTAGCGGTATTCCAGAAGTAAAAAATAGAAAATTTTGATTTGATTTTTGTAGTTTTTTCTTCTTCTTTGAATTAGATTAAGACGATTTTAGGTGGTTTTATTATACGAGGATATTTGGGTAAATGGACTTTACTGATAAAAAGTATTGGCATGGTTAGTATGGAATTTGTATATGAGAATGTTATTTTATTAATTGTTGTTATTATAGATGTGTGCGACTAGTGCTGGCCTTATATTGGGTAAAGAAGGTCCATTTGTTCATATTGCTTGTTGTTGTGGCAATATATTTTCATATCTTTTTCCAAAATATGGACGAAATGAAGCAAAAAAACGAGAAATTCTATCTGCAGCTGCCGCGGCTGGTGTTTCAGTTGCATTTGGTGCACCAATTGGTAGAAAAAAAATAGTTTTTCGATTTTGAACTGAAAATAATTGATTTAATTTTTTTTAAAATTTAGGTGGTGTTTTATTTAGTTTAGAAGAAATCTCGTATTATTTTCCATATAAAACGCTATGGCGATCATTTTTCTGTGCTATGGTTGGTGCACTTGTTGTTCGTTCGATAAATCCATATGGAAATGGACATGATATACAATTTAGTATTGATTATTCTGTACCATGGGCATCTTTTGAAATGATACCATTTATTTTATTAGGCATTCTCGGGGTAACAATAATATATATATAGAGAGAGAGACATAATTTGATTTATATGTTTATTTAGGGTTTATGGGGAGCATTTTTTATAAAAACAAATATATGGTGGTGTCGTTTTCGAAAAAATTCACGACTTGGACAATATACAATACTTGAAGTAAGTCCTATGGAATTTGTTAAAGAAATAGATGATATATGATCGGAAACCAATTATTTTCCTATTTGTCAATATAATAGGAAAAAAACTATTTAGTTATGTTTGTTTTTATCTGATCTGTTTTTTCATAGATGATTATATTGATACATATGATTGTCATTGAAGATAAAGAAAGAAAAAAAATGACAAAATACAATATTTCATTTTTATATTTAGGTTGTTGGTCTAGCATTAATTACTGCTTCTATTATTTATCTAAATCCTTATACACGTATGTCAATGTCAGAATTAATCAAACGTTTAGTTAGTCAATGTCGTGTTGAAGATATGATTGATCTATGGTAAAAATTGAAATTAATAGATTTTTATCTTTTTATATCAAAACAAATTTTATTTAGTGATTATCCTAATTCTCAATTTGTTACTGGTAAATCAAAAGGATCAGTAGGTTTAGCTGGTCCAGGTGTACATCGTGCTATATGGCAATTATTTTTTGCGCTTATTGTTCAAGTTGCACTTGTAACATTTACAATAGGTGTTAAAGTTCCATCAGGTTTAATCATTCCATCAATGTCAATTGGAGCTATAACTGGACGTATTATTGGTATTATTACAGAACAATTAGCTATACAAAATCCCTCATTTATTCTTTTTCGACATGATTGTAGTAAAGGTAAATGAGAATATATTTCATTTTGAATTCATTTGCATTTTTTGAAAATTATTTAGAGGAAAATTGTGTGACACCAGCCTTATATGCAATTGTGGGTGCATGTGCATTTTTAGGTGGTGTTAGTAAAATGACAATATCACTTGTTGTTATTATGTTTGAATTAACAGGTGGTTTAACTTATATTGTACCGTTAATGGCAGCTGCTATGACAGCAAAATGGATTGGTGATGGTTTTGTACGTGGTGGAATTTATGATGCACATATTGAATTAAATGGGTATCCTTTTCTGGATAATAAAGAAGAATTTAATCTTACAACAACTGCTGAAGAAGTTATGCGTCCTCGGTAGATTTTCATGTTTTTTTTAGAGAAAAATATCTTTATAATCTTTTTCATTTTAATAGACCGGAACAACGTTCAGCATTAGCTTTTTTAACACAAAGTACTATGACATTTGCGGATGTAGAAAATCTATTAAAAGAAACAACGCATACATTATATCCCGTTGTTGTTACACGTGAACAACCATATGTTGTTGGTCAAGTACTTAGGCGTGATCTACAAATTGTTCTTAGTATGTATTTAATCAAATAAATGATTATCCTAGAACCATTAAATATTTAATATTATTTTTAGAATCACAAAAAATGCATCGTTATCGTCTTTCGTCTACTGTAATTCAATTTACAACAACATCAGAAGCAACACTAAATCCCGACTATGAATCTGATAATCAACCTGAGCAACAATTAACTGCAAATTCGGAAGTTATTCGTGTTGGTAATTTACTTGATCAGGTTTGTTCTTATTCTTTCTCTCTTTCTTTTTGATAATAATAATCAATTTCATATTTAGGCACCAATTATTGTTACTGATCAAACTCCCATGGAAACAGTAATTGATTTATTTCGTAAATTAGGTCTACGACAAGCTTTTGTAACACGTAATGGGTAAATATTAATTGAAATTATTTTATTTATATATCTATATTTTTATTTTTATTTATTTAGTCGTTTACGAGGAATTATAACTAAAAAAGATATTCTCCGTCATATACAACAAATGTCTTCACATAATTCTGAAGCAACATATTTTGACAATTAAAAAAATATGTATTTATTTTTTCTCTCTCTTTTCCATTTAATCACAGTGAGATCGTATAACAGTCTCTACCTTTCTCTTTATTCTATCTCATATTCTTACATATTTTTGTTTTGTTGTTACCAAAGAGCCGAACGTACGTTATCAAGGAGTACAAACAAATAAACAAACGACTTTCATTTCTTTTTCTTTTAATGTACAGTTCTTTCGTTTTGCGTTTCACATATATATATATATACATATACATGTATGCATAATTGAAAAGTTTGAGAAAACTACATAAAATCAGAAAAATGATTATTTTTTTTTGTTTTCGTTCCACTTTCTTTTTTTTATCATATTAATGTTTGTTGTTCTCGTATACATCGTTATTTACGTCTTCATTTCTTTTAAATCTATTGTCGCTTTATATGGTTTAGTTACACAATATGTATGTTTGTGAAAAAGATTGCATTGCTGATGATCAGAAAAGTAAATTGGTCAAGAAAGAATGAAATGCTTTTTTTTGTCTTATTATCTTAATAATGGGTAAACTTAAAGTATTAGAAATGCTAACAATAGAATTGAATATGAGAGTCAGAATAATTGAATAAAGTATATTTATATGTTCTAGATAGTTATTAGAAACATCTGCATTTACTCGATCTGATTAGAATATGGGTTCACTTCAAGCTAAAAATCAACCATTACCAGTGACTACTGATAAACATCTTCCAACACAATCAACAGCTGCCAATGGAGAAACAAAACCAAAATGTAAAGCATGTTGTGCATGCCCAGAAACAAAACGAATACGTGATGAATGTGTAATAATCAATGGTGAAGAACATTGTTCGAAAGAAATCGAAGCTCATAAAGCTTGTATGCGTGCTGCTGGCTTTAATATTTAAAATTAGTATTTTTTTGCCGGAACTATTTTCTCCTCTAGACTCCTTTGTTTTTTTTTTAGTTTTTTTTTAAATAAAAAGAAAAACAAATAGTTAACATAATATCATGTTTATTTTGTACCTAAAAATAGTTTAATAAGATTATCTATGGAATAATGTCCATCTTCATCAAGTGGTAAACATCGTTCAATTTTTTGAATATCATTAGAATTAATACCAATTTCTTTTAAAACTTTTCGAAATTCACTTGGCGGAAAAAATCCAATATTATCCAAATCAATAATACGTAATGCTTCTCGTAATTCAATTTCTTCAGAAGTTAATAAATGCTCTTGATAATATTTGCTTTTCTTTTTCTTTGTTGATTCTGAACGTTTTTTTCCTCTCGTTGTTGAAGTTGAACTACGAGTACGACGACTTCGTGCGGCTGATGTCGATTTAGCTCGTTTTGATGTTGTTTGTATTATTGAATTGCCAGAAGCCAAATGATGATCTTCGATAATTGGTTCAAATGTTGATGATAATGGAGGAGAAGAAGCAAGCATTTCTATTGCTGGAATATTATGTGATTCTATCTGTTGTCGACTAGTTGTATAATACGTTTTGATCATCGATGCAATTGATGTAAAATCTGTAGAAGTATCATCATCATTATTTGAGATTTTTTGTTCAATTTCTTCAATAATATTTGATGATGTATGTGATTGATAATTAATTAAAAATGAAGGTGATGAAGTAATTGGTGTATCTAATGTTTGAAAGTCATATTGATAATGACGAATATGAAGAGAATCATCTGTAGAAAGTGGAAGAGCTGAAGTTGATGATGACATAGCACGAGATATATTATATTGACCAGTAGTAGATATTTCAAAATCCTGAAACCATAAATGATAAGTATTCCTATCCGAAATTAAACTGAATAATCTTATTAGCACACCTTAATTAATGGAAATGTAATATCTTTTTCACTAACAATCCATATTCCACTTGTTCCATTACAACTGATAGGTTGTTCTAATAATTCTTCTGCTAATAAATTCGAAGTATTTGTTATTGTCTTATTTGAATCTGTTTCATATGATACTATTCGATCTTTTTTATATTTTCGAGAACGATGAAATTTTTTTTTCAATATATTAAATAACCAAGGTGCATTTGTATTTTGTGCTTGTAAAATTTGATTCATACTTATTGGCATTGCATCTGGTAAATTTTTACAATAATTTTCTGATAAACTCTTATTTATAGATATATTGGATTTTGAACTATTTAATTGTTTACTATTATTAAAATATGTTTTCGTATAAGATTTCCATGAATGATCTCTTTCATTAATAGATGAAGAATCATTTTCTGATAAAAATGATTTCGACATAGTGAAAAATAAATCAGTCTCTGATAAGACTTCTAAATCATCCATCGAATAGTTTGCCATTCGAACAATCGAAGAAGTAAGAAAAGCGCGCACACACACACACACACAAACACACGTAGAAATATACGAAAGAAAAAAGAAAGAAAATTAATAAGTAACCCAAGCAACAGAGCAAAAAAAAAGAAAAACAATTTTTTTTATATATATTCTCATACACCTATACAGCCCGATACTAATTTTCTCCACGTTTTAGTTGAATGTGAATGATGATGACGTGATCGATGTTGTTTATTTACTGTTTGTTCTTGTTTTTGTTGTTCAATTAATGGTACAATTGATGTTGATGATGCTGGTACTGCCATATTAGCATCACGAAATTCAATTGCTGTTAATACAGCTGTATCGAAAACAGTTTTTAGATTTTTTTCAGTTAATGATGAACATTCAATATAATTACAAGCATGCATTTGTTGTGCACGTGCACGTGCTTCTTTTTCAGTCACCGGTTTTAATTTTTGTTGATCGAGTGTTAATAATGTCTGTAAATCTGATCGAAGATCCATTTGTGTACCAACAAGTATAATTGGAATTTTTGAATTGGAACGACGTGCACGTGATAACCAATAGGTTATTGCATTTTGAAATGATTGTGGATTAACAACACTGAAACATAATAATATTACATCACTGTATGGAATACAAAGACCATGTAAGGGTGAAAATTGTTCCTAAATGAAAATAAAATGTTCCTGTTAAAAAATAATAATTCTAATTTATTCAGTTGACATTTTTTCTCCGGACTTTTCATTATGCTTATTATTATTTGTTTGTTGTCATTCTTTTTTTTGCTATATGTTATTAATGATTAAATTAATAATTATATATGTAAAAATAAGAGTATATTGAAAAATCGAGGCAAACTAAATTAATCAAGTGAGAGAAGATTTATTACACTTCATAAGTGATTTTGTTTTGTATCATTGCATATACAATTAAGTAATACATGATAAGAATGAGATAAATATAATACAGATGGATGAATCTGTTGAAAGCACTAGACACAAAGCGTCTTGTTTTTTAACACAAACATATCTTTCATGACGAAGCTAATTTCTATTAATATTAGCTAAGAGAAAAGAAATCGATTAATAACAGATGAAATCATATCAAATTTGTAATTTTTAAACGAATTCTTTAAGTTGCTTTCTTTCTTTTCTTTTATGGATGCATATCGTATAAGTATCAGAAGTGTGCAGAAGTAGAAGTAAAAAGAAAACAAGGTCGATCAATCGGGTCTCTCTTTCGATTTTTACCACTTATTATTCAAGTTGAATATAAATAAAGGCTTCCTCTCAACGCCTGTCGGACAAAATAGTACAGGTATGAATGCATACATTCAATCTATTCGATAGCTATGAAAAAAGAAAGAAAAAGAAACAAATCAGATTTGCACACTTTAGTTGTCAATAAAATCTATCATTATACATATACTATTGCCAATATATTCGTTTTTTTTCTTATTATAATTATCATTCTGTTATTCATAGGTCTATAGGGAGGGACTCAAGGTTTCTCAGCAATGTTCTTTTACACATCCATACATATGTATATGTGTTATTTACCTTTCCTCCAGTATCGCAAATGTCGAAATGAACAAGTCGAGTACCAACAGACACATCAACAGAATAATTATCAAATGCAGTTGGTATATACTGTGTTGGAAAATCGTTGGTTGTATAACTAACAACTAATGAAGATTTTCCAACGCCACAATCACCAATGATAACACATGTTATATGACCACCTGTGTGATGGTTATTTAAAGATGATGATGGTACGAGTGGAAGTGATGAGCTTGATGATGGTGATGAAGATATTGTTGTAGATGATTGAGTGGCTGACGATGATGATGTCATATCGTTATGTGTCCTTGTTGTTGTCGTTGTATCGAAACAGTTCGGACTCATTTTCTAAATGGTAAAAAGCGATATGATTGAAGGTTAAAAAAAAGTAATAAAAAAAGATGTATAAAATGAGAATGTGACGAGAAGTAGAAAGAGAAGAGGAAGAAAAATAACGGGTTTAAGTAATATTGACATTTTCAACAAGATGCCAAATTACATTCTATCGAGTACCTTTTGAATGTATACATCAGTTAATTTTGTTGACGAAGAACAGAACATCGAATCTTGATTTGAATAATAGATTGTAGTTTACTAATAGGGCTAACAATAAATGATCTTTGAAAGGCAAATAAACAGAAGAATCAAAAAAAGAACTTGCTTAACATACATGCTCTTTTCTGTTTCTCTATGTTTGTCGACCATCTCGATTAAAGATATTTCTTATCGTATATCATCATCTGGTTTCCTTTACATTACTCTTGCTTACCCTGACAACAACAAACGATGACATAGGAAGAGAGAGAGAGA
>CAJNOI010000010.1:47959-71734 GCA_905250115.1 Adineta steineri | reverse complement strand
AAAAAACAACAAGAACCAATGAAAGCATATCATCCGAAAATTAGTTCATTTGAAGGTAAACTAACATCAATGACAAGTACACCCAAAGACAATATTATTGCATCACGTCCACCTTCAAGTATAGCTTTTGACGTAAGCAAAGACAAACATACTTATTCTTCATTTGACACATTGTTCACATGTATCTTTTATTATAGAATTTTAGAAAACAAAATTCAATTCAAGAAACAAATGTATCTCGTATATTTGATACTAGTTTTGGTAATTATTTACATCTGAAAAATATTTTGTTTTATTTTCATAATAGATGGTTCAACTACAAGTAATATAACAAGTGATACTAGTGAACGAGTAGTTTTACCAATACATTCGATTCATAGTGAACGTGATTTAAACGAATCAATTTCATCAAAAAGTAATCTAGAAGATACAACAGAAACTACAAATTTAGATAGTATTCGACCATTAACAAGAGCTAATTCTATTATTCCAACAAGTAATACAAGTCGAACATCAATATCAAGTACGATGAGTCGAGAAGTTGATCATCGTATATCAGTTGGTTTGGCATCTATTTTGGAACGACAACGTAGTCCTGATGTGCTGCTTAAAAAATGGATTAAACGACATGCATTAACAAATAATCCAAATGAACCTTTACCAATAACTGTAAGTTTATTCTATTATTATTTCAAAATATTCCAACAAAGAATTATTGAAAATAAAAATTTTTAGGAAAGAGATAAACGTCTATTACGTGTAGGTGATAAAGATGATCTTAATCGTATATTTGGATTAGAAAATTCGACAAATACGATTAAAGAACAAGTAAGAGCACGTCAAATTCTTAAGGCTGAACGTAAACCTGTAGTAAATGTTAAACGTCGAGCATCAGCAAGTGCTAAGTATAAAATATTCTATTTTCTTTTTTGTAAAAAAGACTATTTGTCATATTAGATTCACTAATGCTAAAGAGCATGCACAAATATTACATCAATATAAACGAGACGTAAATGATTTCACTGAGGAACAAGCTATTGTTCTAAATAATAGACTCCAACAACTAGACAATGGTCGTCTTATTTATTATCAATCAAAATTAAATGCTATGCAACAACATATGCCAAAATCAACTCTGATTAGTTCATTACTAAATAAAATACGTTTTGATGAAAGTAAAAAGAAAATAAATCCTGTTCATCTCAAATATCAACCATGGTCTATAAGAAAAATATTTTTCATATGTTATAATTTATTGAAAATTTTTCTTTTCTTTTTATTTAAATAGGTATATTGATTTATTAGAAATGGTTGAACCTGATTATTCTAAAGATCATTTAATAAAACTTCTTTTAAAAGAATTAAAAGAATATGCTGACGTAAGTTTCTCTGTCTCTTTAGTTATATAAAACGAAGAAGTAAATTATTTTGTTTTTTTAGCCTGGTAATATACCGACTCCTCCTGGATTTAAAAAGGTTCTTCATGATTTAAAAGCACATGAAATTTGTCATCCAGATATAATGGCTGCTATAGAATTTACACGTGTTCATATAGTAAAAATGACTACCGAAGATTTTGATTCATTTTTTCGTAAACAATTTCCACATGTTACAAGATATGTTACGCCTACAGCGGAAGATCAGAATAGTGATCAGGATGAAACAGCATCCGATATATGATTAGATTTTGTATTTATATTTTTGCTATTTTTTTTCACATTTTCTTTTCTCAATAAAAAATTACCACGGACATTTGCTTTTTTTTGACAACTAGCTACTGTAGATCATTTTCATCAATATCACTATCCTGACACATATATAGAAGAAAATTTCTACTTAGAAAAAACAAGTTTTAGAAGAATTGGAGAATAAATTATAATTATCCGATTTTAACATTTCAGAAGAGACATTTGATTTAGCCTTTTAAATAGTATCCTGTTTGAAGTAGAGAATTCTTGGAATATTTTTTGATCTGGCTGAGGAATTTTTCCAAAACTTCTTCTGCTTTACTGACGCATCCAGTTTTGCCCTAAATAGATGTTATAAATTGAAAAAAAATGAAAAGATCGTTTATTTAAACTTACCCACATATCGATTAGTGCATAGTGAATTTGATTATCAACAAAAATCGAGGTAGAAATTTGGTTCAATACCATCCATTTTCATTTGATAAAATAAATTTAATGTTTTAGAAGGATTTTTATCTTTATTATATCCATTCATCGTTGCTCCATACATCGATAGTGCTTTTCTTGTTGATCTATCAAACAATAATTGAGCACATTTCATTAATGCATCTAATAAAGAAGTTAGAAGATGAAGATTTGAGTAAAACAATTGTGGAATTGTTTTTGAAACTCTTTTTGCTAAATTTGATGCTTCTGTGGTTCCTAATTGAGCACAAGTATTAAATAAAAGAATAATAATAACATCATTCGGTTTATCAATCTCATTGGAAAGATCCATTGCTTTATATGCTTGATTATTTTTAATATGATCTAAGGAGAATAATCTAATTTAATATGATTCGAAATCTGATAATGCCTGCCTTTCATCATTGCTGCATATATTAATAATGATTTTTTTTGTTGCTGTGTCGAATAATGATTTAGCAGTTTCCATAATACCACATTTTACTTTAATTATAGAACTAATAAGAAAAAATGTTTTTTATTAAAACTTACTATAGAAATGAATTAATGATGCGAATATGTAAGAATCATTATTTATACGTGATGAAATAGTATGATGCATATTTATACCACGTTGAAGATCTCCAAGATGAGCAAAGGCTTTCAAAGCTTGAGTAATCATCAAACTAGAAAATGATTAAAGCTTGTTTTTCTTATCTTTATCAAATACTTGAAGTGCTTTTTCAAATTATTTATTATCATTCAATAATTTCATTTTCATATCCAAACCAAAATCAGATCGAATAATTATTGAACGTCTTATAAAAGTTATTAGAAATGATAAACGATGATTTAATAAGTGGTTTGACATTGAACTATTTATCTTCTCAATTAGCTCTATTCAAAATATATTTTTGTCATTGATGTATCAGATATTATACTGTACCAATCCAAATCAATTCACTTTGATATCTCTTAAAGAGTGAAACAGAAGACCTAAACTTCGACTATCTTTTTTAAATTTCTTCAAATCATAATCAAGAAAAAACATCTTTGAAGACGTTAAAAAAGTCCATCCATTTTTAGATGTAATCAGTAGTGTCATCTATTATTTAGTTAGTTTGTTTGTTTCGAAAGTGCTGAAGTTATGAAACTTTCCGTTTAATGCAGATTTATGTTTGTAAAAGAATCTAGATGAAACTAATTTCTTCATATCATGTTTCTGTTTATATAAAATAAAACTAACATATGTCGATGAAATTATCTCAGTCAAAACCTAGATCACGATGAAAAACAAATTATTATTATATCAACAATATACGCATATAGTAGAGTTTCACAATTAACACATTGAATACAACATAGGCAAAGAAAATGAGCAATTGAATTATGATTCTCAATGTCAATGTAAAATATGAATATGTTTACTAATTAGAAAATATATATATATAAGTAAATTATCACTTTTTATCTAGTACTAGAGTGGTAATAAATCAAATGAAAATATCTCTTTGTTGTTAGATTTTGCTTGAATGATTACTTTTTCTCACCTTTCGTAGAGAACACTAGATGTACATCTGTATTGAGATAATATGTCGCATAACTCAATAATACAAAACGGAAGAATTTTACATACGAATTAATTATATTCAGTTGCCAGCAGGAGTTAAATAATTAAATGATTGTTCTAAACCAATTGTATACTAATTAGATGCATGAAATTAAACAAAAGAAACGGGTGTGGGTGTCTTTTCTCTTGGCTCACACCCGCATTCACTCTCAAGATGGTGGGTGGTTATCTTTTTAAATGTCAAAATTCATCATCACCATCATCCGTTTTCTTTAACTTAACTTTGAAATTTTTACATTAATCATATATTTTTATATTTTGCAAGATTATTTATATAAAATTATAAGAGCATAAATAAATATTGAAAACATGACGTAATAAAATGAACTTAAGCAAATGAAGAAAAAAAAATAAAGCGATATATTAATCAATAATAAAATGACTTTACTACATAGTTTAAAAATGAAAAATATGTGAAAAAAGATCATTTTATTACTCTTAATGTAAATAAGATGCAAGACAACATTGACTTAAAAGTAAAAGAGAAAAGTCAAAGATTCACCAGCCATTCTATCATATCTCTGCATGATTGTTTCTATCACATTTTTTTCGTATAAACGGAATGATTACATGTACAATAATCTTTATAAATATTGGTACAACAAATTTATAGACTGTTGTTAATCCTCCAATCAATCCTATAGTTGTTGTTATAATATAAATAATATCTCCACGGCTAATATATGTTGCTGTACAAACTGATGGTTGACATATATTAAAATAATTATCATAAAATGTTTGATTATTCCATTCTTCAACCATTAAATTTGAAACAATTTCTAATAAAGAACTTTTTTCTTGATAATGACTTGCTGTTGAGTTTAAAATAATATCCGATACACTGATATTTTCTAAAGATAAACTATCGAGCAATTGTTGTAAACAATCAGTGTCGAAGAAACATCTTAGATCACTTTGTAAAACTGCTTCAACAAGATAACATCCAACAAATATACCTAAAAATAATGAAATATATATACATATTTTTTTTCATCAAGACATAATAATCACTTAATCAAAAGGAAGACTCTATATTTTCTAAATATTTGATCAACACAGTTTTTTTTTGAAATTATTTATGTAAAATGAACAAAGAAAATATCTGAATAAATCATATATTTATATAAAATTGATCTCCAATTACGATATTTAAAAAAAAAAAGAAGAATCCTTAAAGAACTGAATTCTTCTGAAATAAAGGATTTTTCGTGAAAATAGGTCTACATTTATTACGATAGAAAGTATATTTTTGCCAAGTTTGCTCTGCGAAAATTTTGGAAATCAGCAGATTTTATGAAAATACGAAAGTGAAGAGAAAAAAATAGAGAAAAGATCTACATGTGTCGTTTTCCAGCAACCATATAGGCAAACGCTGCTTGTCACGATATTGATAATAATGAGTAAAAGCAGAAAAAAACAACAACAACAATTTTTTCAATCATATTTATATGCTCTCAAATCTATTTTCTTTTACATTTATACAGGCATAGACATAGAAAGAACTTTACCTGGTGGAGAAAATAGTTGTCTTATTGTATCTAAATCATAAACAATTGCTTGTTGAATACACCATGGTGTACTTTGACAATCACAATCAATTCCAGTTTCATTTGAATTATATATCTGATCTGTTCGATCATAAATATTTTCATATTGATAAACTGAATCCGTATAATAATCATATATTGGAGATGCCGATGAATACAATGAATCTGATTGAAATGTAGAAAATAACATATTTGCTGCAGTCATATTTTCCACAAAAAAGAGTGAATTAATAAATGAACGAGCTGTGTTTTTTATAAATTGATTAATTAATTGATTTATCTGAGTTTGAAATTGTTCAGATGCAATTAAATTCAATGTAATAAATCTACTTGAATTAAATGTTGTCAATTCTGCATTGATTGTTTTATTTGATAAATTGCAAAATGAATTTAGAAGTTGAAAAAATGGACTTCCAATTTGTCGAAAATCATCTTTTCGAGCAGAATGTATTAACATTGCTTGTGGATAATCAATTATAAGCCATTGTGAGTTTTCATCAACAAATGTACTTGAACAAATTGAATGTAAATTAGGTTGAAATGTAATAAATTGTTCATATGGAATTGAATATGTTTGACATGGACATTGAATAGTATTTGGATATTTTTGATAAAGTTTATTAAAGTCAATAACTGTTGGATTTTTCTTAATAATTGTATATGTAACATTTTCAAAAGAAACATAAAATACTAAAATAATTAAAGTAATTAGAGTAATTATGAGAAAAAAACGTGTTGAAAAACGTTGTTGTTGTAATTGTTCTGCAGATCTTTTGTTTCGGTTTTTAAATAAATTAAATGTTAAAATACTTATTTTTAATTTCTGTCCTATTGTTGTTGTTTGTATATCTAAAGAATCATACAAACAATTAATTATTATTCATTTTACAACATAAATTGAAAATAACAACATGTTGATCATTTTTTTGACTAGATGCGCTTTGAAAAAGTGTACGGAAACCACACAAAACATTTCTTCTTGACTTATTCTGATGTCTTTCCTATACTTAAGATGAACGACCTATATAATAATACTTTGTCTCGTCGTAATAAAAATATTTGGAAAAAGTTTTCATGTACAATAAGAATTTTTTATAGTGCATCTTTTCAAAAAAAATCAACATTCTGTCATTTTCTTTTGTCGAAATATATGCAAAATAAGAAATGTCGCAAAACTTTCGAGACATCCGGTCCAAAACGGCCACATCAACAAAATTCGAAATACTTTTTTCGGAAATGTTGCGGTAGATATTTAATCATGGCAGACATCTCTCATCTAATATCAGTTCTTATGTCAAAATCATTCCATACAAACACTTATCTTCAGCAAAAGACTTTCCATTCTTGTAATCGTATTTTTGAAAGAAAAGTTTTAAGTGATCAAATGTTACAAAGGAAAATTAATGAGAGTTCTCATCAATAAGATCAAAATACAATTAATAGTTGCTCTTAACTTAGCTTATAAAGAAAACAGAGATCAAATTATTAAATATGTAGTGATTTTATACGATTCTTCTATATTCAAAAGTCTTTTTAAAGTAAATTTTAGATACCTTGATTAATCATTGATTGATTAATATCAATTTTTCTTTTTTGACGCCACCGTCTAATTATTAATACAGTAGATGGAATAATTGTTTTTAAAATAGTTGTTAATCCACCAATTAAACCAAATATAATTGCAATTACATAACTAATATCTCCTTTGAGATCATATGAATATGAACATAAATATGGATTGCATTGTTTAAAATAAAACTGAAATGATGTTTCAGTATTCCATTCTTCAATCATTAAATCATAAACAATATCTTGTACAGTTGTTGTTACATTATAACGACTACTATTTAATTGCATTGCAGTTGCATTAAATGGATATTTTGATCTTGAATTTGTTAAGTTATAGATTGTTTGTATACATGTTTGATCAAAAAAACATTCAAAAGTAGAACGAAACATTGATTCACCCTGATAACAACCCAAATAATAACCAGGAATAGGTTTGCTAATAGAAACCTAAAACAAAATGTATATGTACATTTTATTTTTCTCAGCCAAGTATATGTATACATCTTGTTTTCGTATCCCAGGTGTGTCAAAGTGTACACACTTGACGTTTAATATAAAATAAAGAATTGAAAAATAGAAGAGTGTTCATGATTTTCTTTTGTAAAACAATTAAACAATGTTGGATAAATAAATACACAATAAATGCAAGTGCAATTATCTATCCAACATACGAATGATAATTAGTATAAAAAAAGGTCACAATATTTCATTGTTTAGACATAACTTTTAAAATTCACAATATTCTTAAAAACTGTCAGAGTTAGAAGCAAAGTGTTATTTTATTAAACCAAGTGTATTTCGTACACTCGTTTTTTTGGGGCAAGTGTACCGCAGCGTGTATTTCGAGAGGAGCAAGTGTTCTGTACATTTTGATTATGCTTGATACACTTGTCATTAGAAACACTGACTAGGAACAGTATATAGATTGTGTACCGTCTCATTCGGAACCTAGAAAGCAATATCAGCCATTTACTATAAGAAATACCTAATGATAGTAGGACTAGATATGTGCAGAACTGGAATCAGTATCAGCAAAAAACTGTACTATAATCGGAACTTGAATATGAACTTATATCATATTTTAACTCTATTAATACTGAAATGCAATTTTTGTCGTGCAACATCAATCATTTCATTACTGTCAGCCTAATATCTTGCTATAGAAAAAGGAACGCTTTATAAAGATCGAAAAAGCATGATTTCACACATGTTTAAGTGTAACTCTCTATTCGTATTATACTTTCTTTTTCAACTAGTATTAAATAATTTGATAAAACAAAATATATTGTTTCAATTAAAAAATATAACGTCATTCGAAGTTTATGTTTACGGCAAGGTAAGTACATAAAATATGAAAAATAATTTAAAATATTTTTATTTATATCAGCATGAACTATACATCGTTAGATGTAGTTTTTCATAACCGTTACGAATATATTATTGATGTCTGACTGTTTGTGTTAAATCTTAGGAAAGAAACTCATTTAAAGCTAATGCGAAATGCGGAATAATAAAATATGATGTATGTTGCTTTTGAATGTAAAACATAAAATAGGCAACGAATATTCTATAGAAATGTCTTTTTTTTATCAAATATTAAATTTTATTTACCGTGTCGTTTATATAAGTGACCTCAGATAATACATTGCATGTAGTTGGATTGATTTTACATGAACATGTTGTGTCGTTGTTAGGTTGATAAGAACGCGGATAAAATATAAGATTTAAATCATGAGGATTTATTGTTGAGTTATAATTATAATTAATCGGTGGGTCAGGTGTATACCAATAAGTGTCAAGAGAAAACAATGCATTTCCCCAAACTGTTTGACGTAACATTGAGATTGAAAGTTGAAACAAATTCACTATTGTTTGCTTCATATTACTGATGAGTTGTTGTGTTTGAGAATTAAATAGATCTATTTGTTGTACAGATTTTGTAACATATTTTGTTGAATTGAATATGAGTATTTCATTATTGATTGTTTTCAATGATAGTTGACAAAAAGATAAAATAGTTGGAAAGAATGCTTCATTGTTGTAACGAAAATCGAGTGAACCTATACCATCCACGCTCTTTGCTATTAAATAGTTAGTCCAGTTATCTGTAATAAAATCTGAATGACAAACTGGATGTTGTGTAGGTTGAAATGATACGAATTGAGAGTTTTCATTTGTAGTTGATGAACATGGACAGGTCAGTGTTTGAGGATATTTATCTTGAAGAGTAAAATAAACATCAATCGAAGGTTTGTTAATGTTGATCGTTTTTGTAATAGAATATGTGGATGCATAGAGAATAAGTATAAAAAATGCAATAATTATTGAAATGATGAATAATCGAGTTGAAAGACGTTGACCATATGAATGCCATTCACTGTTTTCATCTGGATCTGAGAAAAAGTTAAGGTTGAGTATAAAAGTTTTTATTTTAACAAATAATGAAATTTGTTGCTCAGTGATATCACCAACAGCTTGCCGTTCTATAAAAGAATACAAAGAAAAACATAATAAATATGATGATCAGTAGCGTAGCTAGGGAGAGCAAATGGAAAATTGCTCATTTTATTTTAGCATTTGCCTATCACAATTCTGCGCTAGTAAATCGTTGTCTATTGAGCCTTCATTCTTTTGCAATTGCTGTACTTATTAGTGGATTATTTAATAAAAGTCTTTTTATTCCGTCTAATTCATTAAATTTTTTATGTAAATTCGATGAAAATTAATCACATTTCTTTTCTTGTGTTCTGTTAGTTCTAAAACTTTTATCAAGATAAAAACCCTTTAACCTATCGAGAAAAACTTTAGCTCTTCTCGCCCACTGTTTTTTCCGATATTACCTAAATTTGCCATTTATCTGAGAATCCTAGCTGCGCCACTGATGGTGACGTGGAAATAATTTCACATCAGCAAACAAAAAGTTGCATGTTAGTTAGAAGAAAAGCTGTTATGCAAAAATATTTTTCTGTATATCTTACTCACACACTGTAAATAGAAAAGGTATCTTAGCGAACCCATCGAAAAGGTCTCGACAGAAAATACGACACCTTTATGCTTTCGTATAAAACCATAGTGCTGAACTCTAATGTTTCGTAGGCGACAGCTCGGGTGTAGGTGTAGGTGCATGATAAATATAATACTCATACTCACACCCGCTCCACCCTACACCCACACCCACACCCACACCCACACCCACACCCACACCCACATCCACACCCACATCCACACCCACACCGTGGCTCCCTAGTGTTAGAAGAGAGTGATCAAGAGTTTCGGTTTCTTCTTTCCTTATTGAATCTCTATGCCTTGACATCTGGCAGAGTCTTTCCAGTCAATTTCTAGCATCCTAGTTGCAATACGTACCAATATTAGTTTCATGTGGTACAATTTCTGATGATGATGGTAACAATCGGTTGAAAGTTTTAACTTTTTTTCTTAAGAATTTGACTGTCGGTAATATTACGATCATGAGAACTGTTTCAATTCCACCAATAAATGAAATAACAGTCGTAATAATAAAAAGAATATTAAACTGATGAATATAAGTATATGTGCAAGTTAATGGATTGCACACATTGAAATACTGTTGATAAGATGAATTTAGTTGCCAAGAATCCACCATTAATTTTCTGGCTGTATCATTAATGGTTGGAAGAGGCGAAGCAGAAGAAGGTATTGCTAAAGGTGTTGCATTGAATGGAGAAGGTGAATCATTTAAATATGTGTTTAGCTTCGATAAACAACTTTCATCATATAAACATGAAAGATTTGATTGAAGAACAGAATGGAGTATGAAAGGACCTACAAGTACACCTGGAACTTCGAATTGTAATTCTGCTCGATAATTTGCCCAGGTTAAATTAGATGATGTTTCATTAGGAAGCTTTCTTAAATAAATACCTGTTGTTATACTACAGTATACAGAGGTTGGATATACACAATTTCCAACTAATGAATATGCTTGACCTGCCCAAGCTGGGCCAAATAGATTATAGTACGAGGATAGCCAAATAGACAATTGCCAATTTGTTTCTAATCGATTAATGACCGCATTACTAACTAATCCCATTAATATAACTGAATCAAGTGTAATTATAAAATCAGTTGCACTTGCATTTATAAATTGATCTCGACTTGCATGTATATTAGCTAAAAATATATCTTCTGAAATGGTATTTGCTGTAAGTAAAATTGTAGAATAGAATGAAATTAATTGATCATCAATTGTTTGTTTAGCTAATACACAAAGTGTACGTAACATAGCAAAAAATCCATAAGCTGAATGACGAAAATCGAAAACAAAATGATATTGTGGTTCAAGAAATAAACGATAATTAACATAATTGAGCCATTCATCACTAACAAAATCACTTGAGCAGACTTGATTGAAAGTCGGTGTAAATGATGATATGAATTTGTTATATTCATTTGAAACACTTGTACATGCACATAATAATGTATTTGAATATCTCTCTTCTAATTGTTTATAATCGGATAAAGAAGGTTGTTCAACAACTACCGTTTTTGTTATAGGAGTTAAGGATGAATAGAGAAAGAGTGCAACAATTGATATTGTAAACAGAATAAGAAAGATAATTGTCGATATTTTTTGATTTTTGATATCTTCTTCATTTGTTTCATTAATATCTTTAAATAAATTGATGCGTTTAATTTTAGTTTTAAATTCTAAGAACCAATTCCACGGCATTGAAAGGATGATTCTATATAATACAGAAAAACTCTTCTTGAAAATACTTTCTTCCTTTTCAACTGACGATAACAACAAAACAAAACAAAATATACAAGTTATAGGCTATTTATTTTATTTAAAAAAAAATGTTTTTCTTTCTTGTTCATATTTCATAGTTTTTTCATCATTTTAATGAAATAAATTCATGTAAACACACATAAAGCATCATTTTGCCACGTGGAATGTAAATTCATATTGTAGATAAGCAAAAAGAAAGTTAGAGTACGCATGAACAAATCTACCAATCGTCTCTTTTCCAAAGATTATAAAATACCGTTCTTGTTAATTTAAAACAAAAAAGATTTTGTTTTGCTTCTCTAACACATTTTATTAGTTAAGTGTTTGTAAAAATGAAATTATGATGGAAACAATCATTAGAAAATTGAATTCTGGCTTCACTGACTTTTAAAGACTGCGTCATTACTTTATTTGATAAATTTATTTTTCTTTGCACTACAAGTTTATATTTTTTTTTCCTTTAGGAAATAGTTTTGAAATAGAGTAAATGCAATACTTTTCGATGAAAGTTATCGTAAGAAACCAAATTACAATCCTTTTTGAGTGTTTGCATGAACTGACGGGAAAATCGCTATGGCTTATTCACCTATCCTCATCATAGAAACTTTTACTTTTGAGTATGACTATTGCATTACTTTAATAGCCATCATTGCCACTCATTCACGTTCTATAACCATACATTCGATCTTTTCAATGATAATGATTTATTTAATGTTGTGTTCATGTTATATTGATTTAAAAAAAGGTTTTTATTTATCAAATATTACTGGGGGTGTAGATGTGGAATGTTTATAATATCTTTTTAGTAGGAGCAAAAGTTTTCCAAAATTTTTATATTCTGTCAAATGAAGCATCTTTTCGTATTCTTAATTATGATCTGTTAATTGAGATGTTCCACTGCATCTCGATAATCATTTCTGAAAAACGATGTTATAAATTAATATGGTTGTTATATAATTTAAACTATACTTGAGTTTAATGGTGGATATCTTTGTAGAATGATTATGAGAACGTAAAAATAAAGATGAGAAACAGTTCTTTAATTAAAATTCATTTGATTATGGTTGATACAATATATTTTTTTTATAAATCTTTAGTAAAAGAATTTAATCATTGAACTATTAACATTTTCTTATTTAATTAGATTGTGATAAATTCTCTTATATCGAATGCTTCATATAAATAACAATAATTTCAGATAAGATCATTTTACTTTCATTGTTTTCAGTCGATTCTTAATTATTCCCTTATAATAAATTCTACTGTATATCATATTTATTTAAACTTCTGCCAAAATTAACTCATGATCAATTATTTGAAATTACTCAAATTTGATCTGTTAATGATCTTAATTAATGTCACTATTGGACATTTGAAATATGTAAATAGATAAATAACTATATAACACAATATATAAAAAAATAAAATAAAAACATCAACAACATTACAAATATCTGACAGATTTTATTATTATGTAGGTGAATTATTATGAGAATTTTTATCGAGTTAAAATGAATATGTATGAGTTTGTTGTCGTAATTCTCGGCATAGTACAAAATGTTTAAGTGTATCAGCGCATCATCGTCTTATTACTTTAGTTGATTAATTATATTCAATAAAAATTGAAGATAAATATTTAAATTATTCAACAAATTTTCTTTTTGAATGTACAACAATACATAGTCCTGATTATAATTATTTTATATTCAAAACTCCACTTGATAAATGTACATTTCAAGAATATCCATTAACATGTAATTGGCGCCAACATCATCATACATGTATATGAGATTTTCAGCTATGAAATACATTAGAATTTTGTCATAATCTGACAACGCGCATGAAGCATTTCAATTATCTGTAAAGAATATAAAACATCCATTATGATTAAAATCTATATCTCTCTATTAACTTGTAATCATTATAAACATGTTCTCTAATTGTTCATTAATGAAGTTTCGACAAGTGTGCAGCATATTTTTTTTCTTATACCAGAAAAATTGACGATGAAAAATATTTGTATTTAATTTTTATTTTTTTGTCTATTTTCAATCATTCCAATGTCATCAAAATTAAATATGATTGAATGGCTTAATAATATTCATTCAGTAAAAGATCTTATGTAAGAATGTTATACAGTTGCTGAAAATGATACTATTCTTCAAGATCAGCATTAAGTTGTTAGTATATTTAGTAGGCTTGGATGTAGGTATGTGATAGATATAATACTCATACTCACACTCACTCCAACCCACATCCACACCCAATCTCTTTCGAATTTAACTCAATAAAAGTGATAAATATACGCAGATTTTTTATCAAAACGAGCAATTAAGTTGAAAAACAATAGATATTATGAAAAAGAATGAAAAATAATCTAACCTAAATATTTCCGTCACCATTTATTGTTCATAATTACCTATCTTTATTTATAGAATGAGTAGCTCATAGATTAACTAAAGTGTGAGACGTATGGCATTTTTATAGTGATACTGGTGGATTCTCCCCACATTTTTTTTCTTTTTCTTAAATATTACTTTCTAAAAAGAATCACTATTTTTTTACTATTTCAACTAATCTACATGTAGTAATATTGATTTTAAAGGTTAATAATCTAAATATAAGCAATAAACTACAAAGAAATCATGTCTGAATAATATAGTTTATATAGATCTTACGCATAAATGTTTCAATAAATTGTCATAGTTGTGCTGAGCAATTCTCACAATTTCTAAAGATTTTACATAAATCTTGAGGGTGGATGTAGATGTGGGTGTGCATGTGATACCTCTCTTATATTCACACCCACCTCGAGATTTCATCCTTTATTGATTGATACTAAGAATATTTGTAAAAAGAAAAAGTGCATAATTAAAGATTGCAGTTGCACAACACAAAAGATTGTTCGTAATAAGTGTTATAATGGCACTGAAAAAATGTGTCATATTTAATAAGAAAAAAAAGAGATTTTAATTATCAGTGCAGTGCAAAGCAAATCATTTACGTAGTCCTTCACGATTTTTCTTTATTTCTTCCCTTGGTACGCATTCAACTATTTGTGATAATCCAAACGAAAAAAGAAAAAGAGACTTGAACACATAATCAAGTTACGAAAAGCCTGAGACAATTACTATTCAAGGATATTATTGTGAAGAATATAAATTCATATCATACTTTCTATCATTTTTATTTAGTAATTCACCAGCATTGCAAAATATGCCTTGTGTTTTAATGAATTTTGAAAAAAAACATAACTTCTCTTTATATATTATGATGTTTATAAAGGGTTTAGGACATTCGCTCGTCAGACAGTTGCTCGCTAGGACACTTACTCACCAGGGTGTGCGTGTAAGTGCTGAAAGAATAGAATGCTCACACCCACACCTTCAAGAAACCGTAGTAACGGCATTTCTTCTATATAAGTCTCATCCTGTGTCGCAAAGTAACCAAGCACAAGAAAAGAGTAGAGAACGGTATTTTTTCTTCATCGTTTGTAAGGCAATGCGTCAATGAGTAACAAATCGAGAAAAAAAAGCAAATAGTGCAACACATACATAATAATCCTAAAGGACAGTAAACAACAAATTTTAACGAACACAACGTGAAATAGCAAATGGCATCATCTACATTATTGTCCACCAATCATACTGATGGAAATATAGTAGAAGATGAAAAATTTGAAACAGTTTATAGGCCTGACGAGTATGCTATTCAAATAATCGATCATGGACGAACGTGCGAAAAATTTAAAACTGGTGCTTATGGATGTACTCTTGGAAGTAATTCTTATTCGTCTGGCATTTACCAAATTAAAGTGAAATTACACCATGGCAATGCTTTCTTGGGTATTCGCTCAAGAAATATAGTGCTCATACCATTTTATCAGGCAGCTCCAAAGTATGATAAAACTCCCTCTACATATGGTTGGTGGCTGCAGAGTAAGTACAGCAGCTGTAATGGGCAAACCTGCAAATCAAACTTACCAAACAAAGATGAAGAAAATTGCACGTTTATACTTACAATAAATTGTGACGACTGTCGATTGAGCATAGTGAATGCAGACACTAATGTAAAAGACGAAATGGAAGTAGATCGTCTACATGCACCCTTCCCTTGGTGTCTCTTTCTTGAACTTCTTCGAACCTTAGGTCGTGTATCACTGATATAAGCCACTCCTTTGACAACTATTATTACTCCACTTTATTCGTAAATAAAAAACAAGTAACACTCATCATGTGGATTCGCGGTGCGGGTATGAGTGTGACTAGCTAGCATAATTTAGGGTGTGAGTGAGGGTTTAGATGTGGCTAAGAGCATGATATATGACCCACACCCTCAAGAAAATCTATCACTATTTATCATGATACGACACCTATTTGTAAGGAAATTATATCTAATTATTCTCAAGATTATAAACACATTGTTCACGACACTTATGAACAATTAGAAAGGTTATCGTCTTTATTACCGTAATATAAAACGAATGTCTCATTATACATTATTTATTTATTTAAAATATAGTTACAATAAAGAATAAAAATTCGATAAGAAAATAAATGAGCGAAATGCGAGAATAAAAAATAGAGTCAAATGTTAAAATTCAATTCATTATGGACAAACTGCTCCATATTGCCAATGACATCGACGATCGGCTCCACCATAACAACATGCTCCGAGTTGAACAGTACAATGATTATCTATATTACCAATTGCAACACCTCTTGTATCGACTGTTCCACAACATCGACCTTTTCCTCCATACTGACTCCAACATTGAACATAATTATTCGAACGTTTGCTTACTTTGTTCTCGTGTTTAAAAAGTTGAAGAAATCGAAGATAATTACCATTTGAATCTGCATGTGCAGATTGAGCAAGGATCACGAAGATCAAAGCTGTAATAAAAATTATAATAGTTGTAAATTTCATTTGTTTAGATGAATATGTATTATATCGTTTCAATTATTCTTGTCCTTTTATATCCGAACTATTTTAAACAGTTGCGTAGTATGCATGTAATTATAAAAACTCCCACTGAGAATTTAATGATCGATTAAACACATTTAAGAACATTTCTTATACAAATATTCAAGGTTGATTCATTATTCTATTAATAACCGCGATAAAAATAAAAATTCTTTTCGTTCTTTTTGCGTCTAAAATATACCGTTCTTCCTCAATGAAGACGTTTATTGAAGCAGTTAATAACTAATGTACCCACAAATGACGTACATTTATATTGAATACGAAAATAACTTCAGATTACTCATCTCTTCTTCGTCAATCATTTCATTTCAAATACATGTTTTGTACTTTATTTTCACCGATAAGGTGGGTGTGAATGTGATAAAAGAATATGTACCCTCACCCACATCCTTACCTCATTGATCGGCTTTTCTCATTACGTTTTAATTATTTACAGAGTTGTTCTCTGTACGTGCGCGTGAGTTACAAAAAAAAAATGAAATCAAATATAAGTGAATAAAATATTCTTTTATTTATGAAAGATTTTCTTTCACATCTCTAATGCTGGGATCAGTTGGAAGTAATGAATGTAGTTCGATGTTCACACCACGTTCATAATATAAGATTGCGTTCGAAAAATCTTTCAAATTGTAATAGATACCGCTGATGTTCTTGTATGAAGTAGTCAAGTCTGGATGATTTGAAGGAAGATTTTTTTCTCGCATTTCAAGCGCTTTTTCGTAAAATGAAAGTGCTTTGGAATATTCTTCCATGTTGTCATATACTAAACCAAGGCTGTCGTATGATCCAACCAAATCAGGATGGTTTAAAGGAAGAATTTTTTGGCGAAGTTCAAGTGCTTTTTCATGACATGAAAGTGCTTTTGCGTATTCTTCCATCTTGTTATACGCACTACCGATGTTGTTGTATAAAGTAGCTAACAAAGGATGGTTTGAAGGAACAATTATTTCGCAAATTCCAAGTCCTTGTTCGAAATACCAAATAGCCTTTTCATAATTACCTTGATTGTAGTGAAGATTTCCAAGTTGACTATAATAAAACGCTTTTTCACCTTCATCCGATGTCTGTTCGAGTAATACATTATAAAATTCTTTAGCCTTATCAAATTGACCTGTTTTAATCAATAATTTACCTAATCTCTGCCATCCAGTACCATCCGTTTCTTCATGTATTCGATTAGTAAGTAATTGTAATTGTTGATCATCATCCGATATTAATTGTAGTTCAACTTGATAAAGTTGATTCTTATTGTCCATTTGTTTAATCGCATCCACTCGAAAGACGGTGTGTATTGTAAAGAGAATCTCATCTTCTTGCTTAAAATAGCTCACCTCTTTGATGAAAGTAAATGGTACTGATTTGATAGAAGGATCAACGGATATCGTAAAGAGAATGCCCACCATATTTGATTTCGTTGAAGCATCTTGAGCAAAACTGAGGGATACCTGTTCATTTTTACTGCTGGACAAGAAATTATCAAAAGACATTAGTCCACCTTTTGTTTTCTGGAGTTTTTCGAAATCAGATTTCGTAAGACCATGTCCTCGATAAACAACAAAAGGTTCTTTACCATAAATACTGATCTGTTGTTCGTGCAACTGTTCAATTTGTTGATGCAAATCACGTAGAAAGAAACGTACTTTAGTTATTGTATCAGCGTCCAACGTTCGAAGTGCTTGATTGAGCATTTGATAGATAAAATACGCACGTGTATACCACCATATTGCTCGTTGTGGACGATAGTCACATTCGAATTCATTAATCACTTGTAACTGACCTTCATTTTCCACATAAAGTTCACGGCAATAAGCTGCTAAGTTCTTGATTTCCTTGGGATCATAATTGACAGCAAGAAGAATTTCCTTGAATATCTGAGTATACATAAAATTTGGCTCCAACTGATTTATATAATCAGTTGAAGTCATTTCATTTGCCGTGACAAAGCTTACAGGAATTGACTGTTGATCGCATTGCTTAACAACCAATTGCAATAATTGACAGATTTCTATGAAATTTGTATAGACACCTTTGATTTTTGTCCAGTTTCGAGCCCATTCTTGATGTCTGACTTTGTTACTACAGAAGATGTAAATTGCATCTACTTGTGACAGGTTATGAATTTCAGGAACTAAATGTTGACCTAAGGATCCTGATGTTATGACAAAGACTCGTTCATGGCGAACCTGATTGAGCAACTGGATACATTGATCCGATTGAGTGCATAGGTTGATATTACTGGCTACGTTGTTCAAGTGAGCCAATACGTTTTGGAAGTGCTTGTTGGTTTGGTTGATGTTGGCATCTGTCCAGACGAGAAGGTGATTCTGTGCCATGTGTTGTCGTGATTGATCAACATAGGGTGTTCTTGGCTCATAAAACGATTTAACGTTCTGTTTGGAATGTTTTGGAGCCATGCTATACATATATTGATAATTTGACAATAATTGTATTTAGTTGAAAAGTTGGATGACTAATGGTTAGAAAAGCAAACGAACATTGATATTTAGATGAGTATAAAGAACAAAAAAAAAAAGGAATTCATTTTCTTCCAACTTTCTTCGTAGATAAGAGATAATATCATCACTAACAAAAAAACACGTATTTGCTTTGTAAATCTGCACATTAAAAATCTCACAGCACTTTCTTTTGTATTTTAATCGTATGTTGAAATTATACAAGTTTACAAATAAAATAAGCATGTTTTTCATGTGAACGTGTGTAGCTATAACCTATACCACAAAGTTTAGAATGAAATTTCATTTTATTAAAAACTATTGAAAACTGATATTCATTTTTAAATTATTCATCATATTTATGATTATGTATCTATATATAGATGTAAATATGAGATTTGATAGTATTTTTACTTTGAATTGTTAGAAAAGTTCTAGAGCGTTTAGGCTAACCTATAAATTCTCAATTTGTTTCATAATAAATACATTTAATAATATGATTAAAAACATGTTGAACATGAATATTCATCATCTGAACTTATATCTGATACAATTATCATTCATTTATTTTCGTAATTTACATGGTCACATTTTGTACAAAGGGTGTGAATGTAGGTGAACTATCAGTGTGGACAGTGATCTTTGAATGATTCACATCTACCCTCAAGATTAAACACTTACATCAACAGATTTATTCTATTATTTTTTCTATAAAAAGAACGATTGATAAGCGACGCAATCGTCTGTATTCTAAAGATCTTTGATAAAAACGCGCTCTTTTATGACTACATGTTGGGGAAAAACGATGATTGTATAATGATAAAAGTTTCATTGATAATTGTAAAAATATATGATTTATATATAGACAATAAATACTAAACGATTAATTATAGTCAATAGTAGAATACAAATTCAATCCAAATACAAACTAATCGATTCTACGCAAAATCTTGAACATAATAATCGATGTTTTATTAGAATGCTAAACAATTTTTCTAATAATTTTATTTTTTCGTTTTCTATTGACTACTTCAAACTTGAGAGAACACGTTATATTCGTGCAACAGTTACAAAAAGGACAATTTTACATACACCTCATAAAAATTCTTCCTGATTGTATAAGAATAGAAGTATTTTTTTATTGATTTGAAAATAAGATTTTGCATATATTAAGACATGCAAAAGTGTTCGATATGTTTCAAGTACTTCCCATCCAAGTTTTATGTGTCTGTGCACATATGTATGAAAAAGAATTCTCACTTATCAGCCGAAAAAAGAACATTATTACCTTTTTAAAGAGCAACACGTATGTAAAGACAATAAAAAATTCCAAGTTGATAAAAAGCAGTTTCGATTTGATTCGCAGTTAATCTTTTTATAATACAATTGACAAAAAAAGATAAAAGCGTTGCCTATAGAAGATTTTCTTCAATGGAAGACAATGAAAATGTATTCATGATTTCTAATAATGATGATAAAATCAATAAACAATTTCAAACTTGCAATATAGATCGTATCATTAGAAAAGTCGATTTAAGATTGATTCCTTTCTTTTTTCTTCTCGAAATGAGTGCTAATATGAGTCGAACGAACATCGGTATGTATTTTAATTGAAATAATACATTATTGTAAATGTTTTGATAGGTCATGCAAAATTGATGAACATAGATAAAGATTTACACATGTCTGATTATGAAGTACATTGGGCTGTTTCAATATTCTTTTTGGCCTATGTAAGAACATGAAACAAATGAATTCCAACAGATATTCATATGTTTACATTTTTAGTTGATTTTTGAAATTCCAAGCAACGTTCTTATGCGCTACCTTGGTCTGACTTCTTATCTATCATTGTCAATGATCTCATGTGGTAGTATTGCTGTTGGCATGGCGTTTGTAACGAATGCTCGAGAATTAATGATTGTTCGTGCTCTACTTGTAAGTTAACTACATACTGTAGGATTTATTTAATTTGATATTTTGAGGGTATGGCTCAATCTGGTTACTTTCCTGGTATTATTATTTATATTTCGTGGTGGTATTGCAAAAAACAACGAACTATGAGATTGGCTATTGTCTTTACAGCTGCCATTACTGCCAATGCGCTCAATGGTCTTTTGGTAAGTATAACTCGAACTCTTTTAAGACATCTTATTTTCATCTGATGGGTAATTAATAATCATGAATTTAGGCATATTGTTTTACCTTTATGAAGCATGTTGGTGGATTGAAAGATTGGCAATGGATGTTTTTACTTGAAAGTGCGCCAGTTATACCTTTGGGTATTGTTACTTGGCTTTTCCTTGACAATATACCAAATACTGTCCGATGTAAGAGTTTATCTGCAGATTCTTGGAATTATTATAGACAATTCTAAAAATTTAGGGTTAAAACCTAGTGATCAACAAACACTAACAAATTGTCTATTACAAGATGCGGGCGTATCCATGAATGAACTCACACAAAATCGTATACCTTCATGTCAACAAATATTCTGTGTGTTTAACGATTGGAGAATTTATATGTATGCTATAATAGCAATGGGTAATTACGCCGTTACTAAATATCTCACCGCATATCTTCCATCATTAGTCCACCTTATGGGTTATCGTCCGGCAGAGGCACATTTATTAACAATACCACCCTACACGATTGCATGCATATCTTGTTTACTGGTCGGTTATTCTTCATCACGTCGAAATGAACATGTTTACCATCTAGTGTCCTGCCTACTTGTAGCATTGGTTGGCTTTGTTCTTTGGATTACTCTACCCGTTAATGCGAAAGTAGTGATGTATATCAGTACCTGTATCGCATGTTGTGGAATGTTCTCTGCATTTCCTCTTCTTCTCTCTTGGCTAACAAATACAATTAATGGTCGGACAGAGACAGCAATGGCTATTAGTTTTATTATGGGTATTGGACAGATTGGTGGAATAGTATTGCCTCTTGTAAGATTGTTGTTTGTAAAAATCTCGAGAATGATAAAATCGTTAAACAAATTTCAATATATTAAGTAACGATATTTTTATGTTTAGGTTTACGATGATGGTATACCAGGTAATCGACGGGGTCATCTTATTTGCGTTGGACTGATATGTACTAGTTTGATCACTACTTTTATTCTACATTTCTGTTCTATATTAGAAAAACGCTGTCGAATTATCCTAACGTTGGCTTTCCGTAATTCTAAAATACCCGTGGAAGAATCTAAAGACTTGCCAAAATACTGATATCAATCTTTCGACGACGTATATATTTATTTTTGAAAATGTTTTTCGTAATATTATGAGAGAGAAATAGTTTATAAATAAATCCAATTTTTATCATGTATAATTTTAATTGTATTCGGAAAGAATTAAATTAATAATTTCGTTTATAATTTTTATATTTTAGAGATTTCTTCACTGAGATAACATCAACAGTAACAGAATCAAATTGATTGCCAACATCAGATTATATGGTACCGATGTCTGAACAACCTCGAAAATATAGTTCGCAATCTGTTTCCAGTACTACTAGTAAGTATGATACGGTGTCAGAAGGCGTTTCGCAAGACGATACAGACGATTCATTTCATGATTGTTCTGATAACCAAAGTCAAAATGATGATGCACTACGTAAACGATTATCCATTCAACTAGGAAAAGCTTTAAGATGTGGAGTAGATATGGATGAACAGTTTTATGGTTCAGCGTACGTCGACGCTTGGCTTTTAACATTTACTCAAGGAAAAGGAGGCATACAATTTGATGCTATCTTTAATAAGCTTATAGCAGGTATAGAAGTAGAAGGTCGAATCGATCCAAAAGACGAAAAAAATATGAACAAAATTGTGAAGACATTAAGTATCCTCAAAAACGAAACTATTCGACTGAAAAATAAGAATAGAATTAAGAGGTTGCAACAATGCTGTGTTACTCTTGATACACAAGATACTTATGTTTGTCGTGTAGTTAATACAGCATTACGGGAAGAAGATCAAAGCAAGTTGCGTACTGTTGGACCCTTCTGTTATCTACTATTCAATTATATTAGTTATCATGAAAATCATCACTCTTCAATCAGCTATCGTTTTCGACAACTATCTCAGCTGTTTGAATCGGAAATGACTACACTTTATCGTGGAGACTTTATTTCTGATGAACTTTTCGAAGAATATCAGAAGTCCATAGACCAAAGTACCATCTACTTTAAATGGCGTTCATTTATTTCGACTTCTACTAGTGAACAAGTGGCGAGACAGTATGGCGATCATAATATTCTGTATGAACTCCAACTTGATCATCATTCAGCAGAAGATCAGTGCATAAAGTTAACGTCACTCACTCAATTCTCTGAAGAAAAAGAAATTCTATTACGACCAGGTGTTCGATTTCGAATAATCAAAATAGAATCTCATGTCTGTGAATTTCGACATAAGATTAAAATTGAAATTCTTCCATCTTACATCTCCAGCTTGTACAGGGCACCATTCTGATCAATCAAGAGAACATAAACCAACAGTATTGACTATAAACGGTTTGCGAACTTCTAACAATATCAGAGATATATGAACAGATTAGACCAAGAACGAATGAGTAAATCGATAACAAATGTAGTATTTTTTTTCTTCCTATAATATTCTAACAACAATCATCTATTTTACGCTTTTGTTCTTCATTTGTAATTTTTAAAGGTGTTGGTGTAG
>CAJNOI010000010.1:23846-47859 GCA_905250115.1 Adineta steineri | reverse complement strand
TAATGCTTCTTGATGACGATTTTGTTTTTCATAAAATGAAACTAATTCTATTCGACGATGATGTTTTTTAAGTTCACTTTCAACTTCCGATGGTAAACAACAATTATCTTGATTACGTAGTAATGCATTTGCTAATGTATTATTATTCGTAATTAAATAAACTTTAAGTAATGCTGTTTCGACAATCATTAATAAATCACGAACAGGTTTTAATATAAGACGATTTTGAACAAGTGATTGAACTTCAAGATATAAATCTGGTGTACGTCGAAGAATTGTTTGAAAAACTCGACGTAAATCAGTTAGATAATGTTGTAATTCTCGTAGAGCATTTTCAAATTTGATTCCAACAAAATCAGCTGGTTCAGAAAAATGTCGATGTTGTTTAACAAATGTAGTTAATTCATTATACGTATTTTTTAACCATGTATTACTTGATAGCAGTGGAAATAGAGAAATAATTTCAGCTGGATCAGTTAAATATTCATTAAATTCAGCAAAAGCTTGTTCGAATTGTCGTTTATGGAATAATTGAAATGCATACATAGTACCAACACGATAATATTCATGCCAAAGTGCTGTTTCATCTAGATTTTGAGATGATTCATTCGTTGCATTATAACGAGATGATGATGATTGTTCATCATTTCCAAATGTTATCACTTTAGGCATTGTAGTTGTATCAAGATTTCCTTTTGCATGACCATCAGCTGTTCTTGTTTGATCATTTGATGATGAAACAGACGTTCCAAGTACAGCTCGAATAAGAATTAAAGCTAAATCATATCTATACATGCCAGTATAATTTGTTAATTGTACATGAACAGATATTGGTTCAACTACAAAAACATCTGTTGGTGTTGCTGCATAAATTCTATTTGTTTGTTCATCCATCCATAAATGACATTTTCCTGTTGCTGGATTCTTATGAGGAATATGTTGAACAGGTACTGATTGTGAACCATTAAATGTACAAACATCAATTGTTTGATTCATTAATGCTAAAACGTATGGGCTTGATTGAACAACAGTAGACGGAATATCTTTCCATACTATACCATTTTCATATAATGGTTCAAAATTTGAATTTAAAAATATAGTGTTTGCATCCATTTGTATACACCATTGTGATCGATCTTTAAGACAATTTATAACTGGTTCCTGTGTCATTGTAAATGTTAGTTCATTGATATTTGTACCAGTTGCAAGATTCATAATAACATATGATCTTTTATAACCAATACAAATTTTTTCACGTGATAATGCTAAAGCACGAGGTATATCTATTATATCGAAAGCACCACGTGCATCTTTAATTTCTTCTAAACGTCGTTGTTGAGGTAACCAGCGATAGAAAACAAGTGTACGACGTTTTGTTGCAACACATATTCGAAGTTCACTAGGGACTGATATCGAATTATTTGAAATGGATGATGTAGATGTCATAGTTGGGGTTGTAGGAGTCGATGGATTTGATGCAATCTCATACCAAGTTGAAAATAACGCAATATTTGAAGTTGATACAGTAGTAATTTCCGCAAGTGAATCTATATCATGTAAACTAACAACTCCATCCCCTAATAATAAAGCTAATTTGAATATTGGTATTGTTTCAAGTTGTACAACAATTTTTTTTGTTAATTTTATTACTTTTAGTGAACCTGCAGATACTGATAAAGATACTAATAACATGCGTTGTTTTTCTTGATTACTTCTTCCACATATTAATACAACATCGCCATTTGATGCAAATAATTCTCCAGTTAATCTAAAATCACGTATAACTGCACGCATTTGAAAAGCTTGAAAATCATCTTGAATATCTCCACCTGTAGTGTTTCCTAATGTTGAAATACTTGTCGTTGTTGGTGACCGAACTGTTTTTATGGGAGAAGACATGTCTTAGTAACTCGTTATAAGCAATCTTTCTCGACAAGGTGTGGAGCACAACATCTACTTTTTCTTTACACATGTCACTTTTCTTTCTATATCATAGATAAGATATATATAAAGACAAGTTGGATGTCGTGCTTCATACACAACCAAGACATATAATAATGGAGTTATCTGATATATCAAAACAATTGCTTGATGCAAAACGAGAAAAAAATATAACATTTACAGATATTGCACAACAACTTGGACGTGATGAAGTTTGGGTAGCAGCTTTATTTTATGGTCAAGCAACTTGTTCTGATGATGAAGAATGTCGAAAATTATCTGATACACTTAGTATTCATTTTTCACCAGAACAAATACATCAATTAAAACATTCATCATATAAAGGTTTACTTATTCCATCATTTCCACCAACTGATCCATTACTCTATCGATTTCATGAAATTCTTCTTCAATTTGGTGTACCAATGAAAGAAATTATTCATGAAAAATTCGGTGATGGAATTATGTCAGCTGTAGATTTTACAGTTAAAATTGACAAAGATGAAACAATTAAAGATGCTCCAAGAGTTAATATAAATATGTCAGGCAAATTTTTACCTTATAAACGATGGTGATTTTTTTTTATTGATTTTATAAAAAATTTTCATGGATATTTACCTTTTCAAGTAGTAATAAAAAGAGACATTACAAAAAAAATTTCCTTCTATCAAATACATGTTGTAATGATGAAATTGTGTGAACTGGTTGTAACACTAGTCTGTCAGAGCAATACCTTTTCATAAATTTAAAGTAACTCTGATTTTTATCTTTATATTACGTTTTCCTCCTGTTACAGTCATATCTTCATATACCTTCACACATTCTTTATTTCTTTTTCTTTCTCTTTTATGTTTTTGTTCTTCATTTTGAATAAGATACAACGTGAAGAGAGAGTCCTCTCATACCTCCATCGACAATGTTAGAAAATGATGTAGAAACTATATAACTGTTAATTTGATAAATATTTAAATATTTTTTCAGTTTATTCATTGTTTGAGATTATATACAAAAATCTATGGACAATTTTGAAAAAACGTTTTATTGATGAATAATCACAGTTTTCTTATGAAATTGTAATTCCAAACTCAGTAAAAATGTCTTTTTTTATTCAAATAAACATCTAAATGAAATATGGAATAGAAATTTGATTATAGATAAATACACTGAAGATTGAATTGTTTGATCTCAATGAATTCGTCAAGAATGAAAATAAATAGGAAAATTTCGTTCTATCAGTAATTTTACATTGATCTTTTATATATTTAAGTAACTATACTATATAAAATGAATTGAAATTTTTGACTTAATGTTCATATATTGTATTACATTTTATAGTAGTGAGATTATTGTCAATAATAGATAATAAAATTCAGTTTACTGTGAGTAGTTTTTATCGATGAATCAATATGTCAAAGATTTTGCAAATATTTATAAGAAATAATTAGAAAAAAAAGATGATGAAATATAAATAATACTACGAATAAGTTATAGAAAAACATAAAATCAATGGTTCATATTAATTGTCATAATCTATTCTAATATACATTCTTTTCATTCAACTATTATTTTCTTTCACTTCTCTATAATATACTATATATATATTTTGTTGCTGTACAATCAATGCTTTTTTATCATTATTTTTAGTCTCTGTAGGTTTAATCTTCTTTTTTCTTGTGTTCAAATATCATATTTCATGATATTAAATAATTATTAGTTGCATTATAGATATATTTAGAAAAACAAAATCTACTAGGATAAGAAAGTGTGTGTGAATAATTGCTTATTACAGCTTGTATTAATAGATTAAATCGTTATGATTATCATTGATCAGATCTAAATTACCGTGATGAAAACATTACTCTATCGTACAATATTGTTTTAACAAAATTAATAATAATATGATCATTCATATAAATTAAATAAATACTTTTATTGATCTTTTTCTATTTTTGTATATATCATAATTTAACTTCACATAGTCCTATATTAATTTATCTTTACTGAAAATAATCATATCATTTTTTTTTGTTTGAAAGTATGTTTGATTTGTTAGTTATTTTTTTGATTATTGCAAAAACGTTATTCTTAATTTATTTAGATTATGATATAAAAAACAAATCATAATATTTGATTTTACTATGAAGAATAAAATATTTGAAAACAAAAATAAGCGAAAAATGTTTATTAATTAGAATTGAATTAAATCAATTGATTGTCAACAATAAATCATAATATTAACAAAAAAATATACTGATTCAATGTGAATAATATATTGAAATATAATTTATATATATTATTTCTTTTACATTTAATGATAATTATAATTCTATTATTTATTTATAAATAAAAACTAATTTATTCACATCCACACCCGCAAGATATATTATCGTTATTTTTGATGATAAGACCAATGGATGCATAAAAGGGAATATATATGAATCATTTAATATAATAAAAAAAAAAGCAGTTTATTTTGTATGTTGCGTAGCAGTCTCATAACTAGGTAGTCCATCATGATCATGATCGGTAAACATCGATTGTTCAGCATTTGAAGAATCAGCAATGAACCAAGGATTCAATGTATGTTGATGACTTTTGTCAGAATCTACTTCTGTACCTACAACAATTGGTATATCAATATCAAAATTAGTAAACATTCCTTCAACTTTAACCACAAATTTAAGCATATAATTATTATTAACAAAAGCAACTTTAGAAATTCCTCCTTGAAATTGATATGATGGTGGTAATGTTATCGATGGGATTTGTACATCATATGTTTGTTTTATATGTTGATCTTTTGATTTCATAATATTTGGTAATGTTGTTTGAAATATATTATATCCACGAGAATTTTGTCCAATTCGATGTGATTGTAACATTGAAAGAACAATACTTTTAATAACAACTCGTTGTGGATTTTCAATATCGAATGTAACATGAATAGTTTCACCAGGAACATATGCTGATTTATTTAAAGTTCCTGTTAATGTTATATCTTTTCTATTATGATTTCCAAATGTAATGGTTTGTAAATATTGAGGATTGTGTAATAGATTAACTTTTGGAAATACTGTTATATATTTTGTTTCTCTTGTATTTGGTTTGTACCATGGTTTATCAATAACAACTTGTAAATAATATCGAACATGAGGATATGATTCAGGTTGATTAATTGTTGGTGGTAGATGATTGGTTAAGGGAATTTCAAATGGCCACAGATGTTTTCCTTGAGTATAAACTACTTGTTTTTGTCCAGCTTTAGGATGTGCAAAGATGGCTTTAGCAGAATAAAATGGAATATGATGATATTCAGTTTCATAGGTTATGCGATCAGTACTGTTTGTAATTGTTCCTGTCATTATTATATGACCATTCCTATCACGGACAACTCGTTTTTGTGTTGTATAACCGATTTCACCAGTCATTTGTATATAAATTTCATCTGCTTCAACTTTTCCTTCGGTGATATTTAAGGCGACTGTTCCCGAAACGACTTCATCAGTAAAATAAAATAGATTAGTTCGATCAAGGTTAATTGTAAGTGTGCTGCTGTTATTGTTACCCATGTTGTTTTTGTGTTACTCTAGAAACCAAACCTGAAGATGCAATAAGAAATTTTTCAATTTTATAATGAATGGTTATTTATTTCTCTTATATAGTAATACACTGTTTATGTTGCCCTACTTTGATAATAAATGTAGAATAAAAACAAAGTATACTAGCTCGTGAAGAGGAGAAAAATATATTTTTATGCATCAATACATATATGTGCACATGTGCTTCACATATTTTGTTTTATTATCTCTTCGTTATGAAAACGAAGGATGAGTCATCGAAGAAAATTACGAAAAAATATTTACATAAAAAATCTGAGTGTGAGTGTGAGTGTGAATGTGGGTGAATAAAAGACCAACACCCACACTCTCAAGATCGAAGATGTATATTTTAATAATATTGGAATAAATCGAATCGTATGAATTTCTTTATCTTTTAAATGAAACAAGGCTGTCATTTGTTAGTGTAAGATATTTATTTTTCGTCTATACCTACATCTTTCTTTTATTTCAAAATTAAGTCGGTACTATGACATTACTAACAACAATAGTATTTACTGTTCCATTTTCTTCTTCTCGCATTGGTATTTGATCTCTTCCAAACATCTTGTATACCATTTGTTTCAATTCACATCGAAAAGCCTTGGAAATAACAACAAAAACGATAAAACTTACAGAATAAGAAAGATTAAAAAATAAAGAAAGAAAGTTATTTAAGAACGTATCGATGTCTTGATGTAATTGTGTTCGTATTTGTTCTCTAGTAATAGCTGAATATGCGTAGAATATATTAATTCCAATACGAAAGATGATAGTGACAATAACAAGAGCAAATAAACAGCGAAGAAGTTGAAAATCTTTTTTTGTCATTGATCGAACTTGATTTCGTTGTTGACGTGGAACAATTCGTATATGACGAACATTTTTAAAAGATAATGAACATAGAATAATCATTATAGAAGAAAAAAGAATATTGATGATTGCCAAATAATAAAAAACAAAATTCTGATATGATTTTGAAAGATCATAATAACAAACAACAACAGAAGGACTTAACTCTTGAATATTAACCATAATCAACGTATGCATGTTGAAAATAAACCAGAAACATATATTTAAACTAATCGAAAAGTATGCTAAGCGTTTTGAACTATACAAACGTGTATCAACATTTTGAGATGAAATTAATAAACGATCAATAGATGCAAGAATGAGAATAGTAGGTGAAAGTATAGCAAAAAGAAATGCAACATAAAAATAACCTTTACAAACAACAACATTATAATTGTGTAGTTGGGTGTTATAACCAGTACTGAAAATCGATGCGAACAAAGTAGAATTAATATAAAATGCATTGCAAACAAGATAGATTTGAAGATAAAATACACAAACATTTTTTCTCCAAGTTCTTTTCGAAAATATAAATATACTTAATAAGGTTCCAATATTGCTTAAAACATAAAGAACAGGAACTATATATTTATATATGTCAAAGACAGCATTGTTGAGAATATTGATGTAATAGGAATTGTCGGACAAACTCATTTTTGTCAGATGTGATTAAGCAGAAAATGTAATGAACAGGTTTCTTTTCTGATGTTGACTTGTTGAGTTTTTCTAATAAATATGTAGAAAGTAACTCATTTAGATGAAGAAGTTTTATATAATTTAATGGTTCTCTATCGATGCAAAAAAAAATATAGAAGACTGGAAACTTTTTTAATTACTAACAGTAATTATATAGGATAATCTCATTACGCAGTACACTCAATATAACTCATAAAATTAGATAGTCGAAGTATGATCAAATGAGTCCTATACAAAAAAAAACTTTGAAGTACTTTGAAGTACCATTTTATTCAATGAGGAAAAAAGTATAAGATAGAAATAATTATCATCATTTTAATATATAATCTAGCTTTCTCTTTCTCTGAAAAATTCTGATAAAATAACATGTCTTCTTTCTAAGAAATTTACGTAGTATACCTTTTGTTGGCATATAATCTTTTCTATACACGAAGATGTGAATTAAAGTTAATAAAATACGTTATTCATCATTAGATGTTGTAATATCACTTGATTTGTCTTTCAACTTTCATTGTTGAATGTTTGACTTATGCATATTCGAATCAGTTTTATCTTTGTTAGTCAATAGACTATAAATGAAGAATTTCTCATGGGTTCGTATCGATAATGTCCAATACTAACCAATGACATTAAACTATATACTGCTGGGATAATTAACATATTGATCGATTGTAATTGTCCATTTCTACAAGATAATAATCATTTTCGAGTGGTTATAATAAATGCAATTGACAGAGGCAAATTAAATATAAAAGTTGACTCCATTTCTGTGACAATTCGTTTTACATACAGTTTTTTTGGTTCAAAATACGCTGCAGGATCATATATATTATGGCTATAGTGCGAAACATGAAACAAAATGTTTAAAAATAATATTAATGGTACTATTATTCTATGTAGTATAGTTTCTTTGAAGTGAGCGTGATATTTAAGATAATTTATTATTAGATTAATTAAAGTTACAATTCCAATTATAATACACATAATACCCAAGATAATGCGAATGAATGATAATTGTTTGAATGATTCCGAAATGAGTACTTCATCATTACGAAATGTACTTCGACGAAATATCGGACCAGAACGAAAAGTTATCTCCATATAGATCAAATCTAAAATAGTCAACTAGATTCAATCTACATCCTAGCACTACTTATATTTTTAATAAAATAAACAAATTTAACAAAAAAAATTTCATTACAAGAAATAAGTCAAATCTCACTGTCTATCATCGAGCACATTTTAACAATGAAAAGAAAAGATAAACGATAACAGATAAAAGACTTCTTTTTTTTAACTATCTAGAATGCATTAGTGTGAGTATCAAATGAGTTTTGACTACTGAGCTTCAATTTGAACTGCAACAGTCTGTAGCTTTAAGTATCTTCTCACATCATCTGATATCCTATTCTGAAGTATAATAATTGTGAAGTTAATACAAAGGATGGAAAAGATAAATCATTTTGAGGGTGGGTATGGATGTAATTGGTCGAAGAACAGACATCCATACCCACACCCACACCCTCAAGAGTAGTGAACCTATTTACGTTAATGGTGAATTTTATGAATTTTTTACTTCTGCAGCATATGATTTTACACTTGGAAAACAAGTATAGAATATGAAAAAATAATCTGTAATTTTCATATATATTTTTTTTTTCTAAGTCTGTTTAAGATTTGTTCATGCTCCTTCTTCAGAAAAGATCACAGTCAATTATATTCGTGGAGCTACATATGAAATCGATATAGCAACTAAACTATTTAAAGCACGTCTTAATGTCTATCAACTAATTGAAATGGATCCTACAGTTCTACTATATATAAGTTAATTTTTAAATAGTATATCTCATCAAATCTCAACGAACAGTCAACATTTATCAATACTTTAAACGAAACAATGTTTTCTAAAATTGATTCATTTATTATTATTATTGTTCATTATAATTTTCTACAATATTGTTTTAAAAATTTTCCATTACTCATTGCTTCAACAAGATAAACTGAATTCGAAAGACTTCACGTATTCAATTCTATATTCACAGAATTATTATTTGTTACGTGGCGTTCCTTTCTTGCTCTTCAGTTAGTTTTTCATATATTACAATAAAAACTATTAAAAAAACTTCATTATTATTTATTTACTTTTTATTTTTTCCTGCATCTATCATTTATTCTTTTCATTAATAAACATTCGTAAATCTATCTTCAACTCGCTAGTTAGCTAAAAGAGTTTTCGTCCGTCATTGTATACGAGCTAAAAATAATATGCCTGCGTCTTTATCCACTTGTATATACTCGAAAATCCCCTCTCGATGCGTCACTGTATATGAGTTAAAAATAATATGTCTACGTCTTTATCCATTTGTATATACTGAAAAATCCCCTCTCTTTGGGTTACTGCATACGAATTAAAAATAAACTACCGACGTCTTTATCCACTTGTATATACTCAAAAATCACCTCTCAATGCGTCATTGTATACGAGCTTAAAATAATTTTTATCGTTCTGTACAGCCAGATAAGATACTCTGTCTCTCTCCGACAACGAAAAAATTGTTTTTTTGTCGATTGCTCCTTGGTTGACGATTATCCTATATAAAGCCGAAGCAAAGCCTTATAATTTATACAAACATATCCATATCGTATTCTTCTTTACCTTCAAACAAAAACCAATCATAATGCACAACATCATTAAAATAGTTTGTTACACTATTATTTTAATGGCAGTATTTCATATGACGCTGACTGCAGCAAATGAACATTCTGCTGCAAAACATCTACTACATCATTTAATTAAGAAACGTATGGATCCTTCATTTTCAACGAGATTTTTTTCTGCGCACAGCATACATATCCTATATATATTAAACATTCTGGTATATGAATAGAATCGTAGTAAACACTCATTTATCATGTAATCTCTATCGATTTCACTAACTTCACACCTTCGCTTCACAGTGAACAGCATATTCGAACAGAATGTTTGTTTGAGCTGCTCGTATGACCTGCGTTTCTCGACCATGTAATGAACTCTAAATGAGTGCTTCGAACTGAACAAAATATGTGAACAGAATCTTGCTACGTATTATTCATTTGTTGTTTGTTTCTCCAGCATGTAATGAACTCTTAATGCTTTACTTCAAACTGAACAAAACATTTGGATAGAATCTTCCTGGTTGTTTCAGCTGCTCGCACGTTGTGTGTTTCCCCATCATTTCATGAATCCGGAATCTTTGCTTCGAACTCAATAGAATATTTGAACAGAATCTTGATATGAATTATTCATTTGTCGTTTGTTCCTTTGTCATGTAATGAATTGGAGATCTTTGCTTCGAACTAAGCAAAATGTTTGAATAGAATCTTTATATGAATTATTCATTTGTTGTATGTTCCTCCACCATGCAATGAATTGGAAATCTTTGCTTTGAACTGAGCAAAACATTTGAATAGAATCTTGATATGAATTATTCATTTGTTGTGTGTTCCTCCACCATGGGATGAACTTCAAATCTTTGCTTGGAACTCAACAAAACATCTGAACAGAACCTTTATATAAATTATTCATTTGTTTTCCGTTTCTCCATCATGTAATGAATTGCAAATCTTTGCTTCGAACTGAACAAAATATTTGAATAGAATTTTATTGTAAGTTATTTATTTATTATATGTTTTTCCACCATATAACCAACTGAACATCTTTGCTTGAAAGTGAACAAAATGTTTGAACAGAATCTTCCTATTAATTATCCAATTGTTGTACGTTCCTTCATCATGTAATGAGCTCAAAATCATTGTTTCGAACTCAACAAAATATTTGAATAGATTCTTGGTATGAATTATTCATTCCTTGTGTGTTTCTCTACCATGTAGTGAATTCATAATCTTTGCTTCTAAGTGCGCAAAAAGGCTGAATAGAATCTTACTATAAATTAGTCATTTGCTGTGTGCTTCTTCACCATGAAATGAATTCGTAGCCTTTGGTTCGAACTAAGCAAAATATTTGAATATAATCTTGGTATAAATTATTCATTTACTGCGTGTTTCCACACTATATAATGAATCCGAAATCTTTACTTCAAACTGAATAAAATATTTGAAAAGAACCTTTATATGAATTGTTCATTTGTTTTCTGTTTCTCCATCATGGATTGAACTCGAAATATTTGCTTCGAACTGAATAAAATATTTGAGTAGAATCTTGCTATGAGTCATTCATTTTTTGTATGTTTCTCCACGATGTAATGAATGCGTAGTCTTTCATTCAGACTGAAGAAAACATTTGAAATGAATGTTTGTTTGACTTGCTCGTATGTCCTGTGTTCCTCGACCATGTAATGAATTCTTAATGCTTGCTTTGAACTGAACAAAATATTTGAAAAGAATCTTGCTATGCATTATTCATTTCTCGTGCGTTCCTTCATTATGTAATGAACTCTAAAGCTTCGATTTGAACTAAACAAAATATTTGGAATGGATGTTTGTTTGAGCTGCTCATTTGTGATGAATTTGTTCATTATAGTTGTATGTCGGTATGGTATGATTCATTTAGTATGTCGAAATGTGCGGAGTAGTTTGAGTAAGTATGCTTTAAGGTGAAAAATAAGATAGCAGTAGAGCATTACACAGCGAGTAACTTGAGAGGGTGTGGATGCGGTCGCTACGACGGACCCACACTGCTTTCTCACTCACACCTACAACTGGATCTATAAATAATGAGGTTTTCTACCTGACTGAATGGCTTTCCCTCGCCAGCTGATGTGTTGTCGATAAAAGCGAAATTGATTGCTGTCATCTGTATTTTCTTCACAGAGTTTTTATCTCTATATATGTATGTAAGCTTTCTGACTCTCATTTTCACTAGAAACATCTAATAAGTCAGCAGTATTAGAAGAATGTATCATACCGTTATTCTGAAAATCATGGGCAGGAACATCGAATCAGATCATATTATACAAACCTTGGCTCGTCTCCATAGCGAGTCAAAATAATGTGCGGTGCTTCTACCCAGGTAGTGAAAATTAATAAGAGAACGCATAAAAACGTGTAAATATCAAACACAACTCCAGTTCGTTAAAATCACACATTTTAATGTTTTACGAACGGTTTGGTGGTTTCTATAGATTTTTTAGTAATTCTCAATTTTAACGCGTTATAACTTGTAACAGCATACAAAACTACGGTGTTATGTTTCTTATATGTTACGACACATTTTTACGATGTTAAATATTGTTGAGTGTTCGTAACACGTTAAAATGCGCGTTCTTTACAATTTTAGTATTGTTTAACGTTTTTAACGCGTTTTACACGTTTTTTTCCTAATATTCATGGAATTCTAGAGGAGCACATATAGTTGCATAAGTGAAGTTATTTGAGAGATAGCTGAGACTATTTTCAGTTATTTTAGTCTTAATCGGTTCCTATCTCTTTCTTCAATTTGTTAAATTTCGAGATAGAATGACTAGATACAAAATTTGGCTGATCTGACAATGGCATATCGATAGACTGAGACTGATATAGCTGGAAAATAGTCTCGAGGGCTCGGGTGTGGGTGTTATTCTTCTGCTTTCCATCACACCCACACCGACACTCACAAATAGAAATAACATCTTTTTCAGAGAGAGATTTCCTGTAACAATTATTCATTTACGTGATATTATATTCTCTTACCAAAACAGGGATACATCTGATATATTCATAAGCCAATATGATTCATTTGCTGAGGTATTTACATTTACAATTAAATGTCTTCTGATCCAGCGTTGTTCAATGCACAATTTTAAAATTCGTATGTCACTAGGAAGAGCTAAGCATCATATGAACTTGATGGTGACATAGCACGAATTTGCAAGAAGAAAAGGGTCTTTTTTCAAAAGAAGAAAGCAAACGCATTTAGATGCGTTGAAAGATAGAAAAAATATTACTCTCTACTGGACGCCCTTTATAGATGAGTTCAATCATTTCCTCGACATGAGAAGAATATTTGAATAGAGTCTTTAAAAATAAGCAGGTATGTTGTATCAAAATTCTGTCTGTAATAACTGATTGAGACACGTTCTGATATTTTGTCTCGTCATTTGTACATTCTTCTTTGAGATTATCATTTGCAACACTTCATGACATTGAACTAACTTGTTTTCTTTTTAGAATGCATGGCACCGACGCACATTACACCTACACTCGAACTTTTTAATCGACTATCATTATTATCAATATCAGACATTATCTATTACATAGTTTTTTCTTTTTTAATATTTCTCAATTAGTTTTCATTCTCTTCATATAACCAACTATTTCTCTTTTTTTTATATTCTTTAACATTTTACCTTTTTATTTTTTTATTTTTTTTTCATTTTTTCATGAATCTTTATTACAATAAAAATAAACGGTGATAATATAAACTATTTGTCTTATTTCGAATTATACCAAATATTTACAATAAACATGAGCAACGTCTCATTATGTATTTAAGCTTAAATATGCTGTGCTATCGTTCTGTTAGTCTTTCCTATCGCTTTCAGTCGCAGTCGCATATGTCTTCGTTTTCGGAGGACGTCTACTGCTGCGAGTTACTAATGAAAGCAATCAAGCATGGCTTAATGTATATATTTCTTACTATAGGTTACACGTGCTCAAACGAAACAGAAGAAAGAAAAAAGAAAAGATGCAAAAGCTATCGATATCAAATTTTTCGATCTGCTTACAAAAACTTTAAAATTATATTTTATTACTTTTTGATAACAATTTAATTAAAAATGTTTTTTATTTAGGTAGTCGAAAAAAAGCTATTTGTATTTGTTGGCTATTATTTTCTTTATTATGTTGTCAAATAAATCTTGCTGATAAATCGTTAATTTGAATATTATTACCAAAAAATTTTATTATTGATAATTACTTATTAATATTATATGAACAATTTAATCATATTCTACAAATGTACCCATCATTATTAATAGATAAACAATTAAATTCAACATTTACAATAAGATTACTTAATACAGGTGAAGATATATCAGAAGATCTATGTCGTATACTACATACATTTACAGTAATTCTTTTATTAATTAGTCGTTATGTTAGTAAATTAAATTTACTTGATTATTTTTATTCAGTATTTTTTGGAAAAAATTCTATCGTTTCGTTTTTTTAACACCATTTAAATGCATTAGAAAAATTTATATTAAAACTTGTTCGGCGATGGATGGAAAAGAATTAACTAACTAAGTTATAACACAGGCTCAAGTATAATTTATTGATGGAAAAATAATTACATCAATGGGAGTAATTTAAAAAAATATAACTAATAGAAAATTATAAAGCTTTTATTTTTTATGCTAATATATTAAAGATATAATAAAAATATTTTCAAATATGTATAAAAGTTAATAATGTCGAAAAATATCCAATATATTTGCACGAATAATAAATTCAGTTCGATTTCAACAAGAAATAAAATCAATATTTCATTTTCAAAGCTATCGATATGATTTAAATTTAAAGAATTTTATTTAAGCACATAAATACATTACAATACAAAAAAAACACATACTGTATGAAGAGTTATATATTACTATTGATTATCATTTTATATGATTTTATTGACTTATGTGAAGCTAATTAAAAAGAATAATAAGTATAAACATTATTTATAAATTAAACTTACTCAATTGAGTGCATTTAATAAGTGATTTATTTTATCAGGAAAATGTTCAAATGGATTGGAATATTTTTCACGCAATTGTTCGTAGCTGAGCTCAAAGGATTCTACATCATGTAATGTTTCCCATCCTAAATATAACGAAGAATAAATTCGAAAGTTGTCTGATCTTCATTGTAATTAACTTTTGTATTATTGCAAACGATACGAAAACTGTCACTAATAATAGTAATAAACATACTTATACAGATCAATACAATAAATAAGAAGAATAAACCAAAACAAATTGGATCAAGAATTGGTACAGCATTTGTTAATTTATATGCATGAAATTTCAGTGACATCATTTCAAAAAACATTCGTGCTGTATGTAATAATGTTGAACAACTCCAAATTTTCTTCACAAATAATAGATAAAAGAGTCTTAGAAAAGCCATAAATACAAAGAAAAATATAATAATAAATGAAAAGAAATCTTTTTTTTGCACATTGAAATGTTTCAGTAAATAATGATAAACGTTGATGAAATCGACATAAGCGAAGAAATTCAAAGTACCAAAAAAACAACAAAAACCAAGTAAATAAGTTAGAATATCATATATATATCCATTTGTTTCTTTAAAACAATTACCAACATCAATATAAGACCAAAAACGATTGAAATGTTAATGTGAAAACTAGAAGCAAAAGAAGATTAAGTTTATGCATAAGAATACAGTCTAACCTTGACAAACTAACGGGCCAAAACAGTATTGTAGAATTAAACTACTTGTTGATAAAATTCAACAAGAAAAGTAAATAATACAACATTTGGATTATATAAAGTTAATTGAAGAATTGGATAATATTGTGTTGTTTGATCTATCCATCCAGATTTATGAGAAAAATTTTTTCTTGATTAAATAAACTATAATCTTGGTTACATTTCAATACTAGTTGTGTTTGATATAAACTTGTTTTTATACATAATTATACCATTGTTGATCACGAATATTTGAAATGAAACTATTTTCTAATCAATTTCAATATTGATCAATTGTAGAAATCTAATCATTGAATATCATATTATATGAAAATGAATAATAAATAACTCTTACTTTCGTATAATCATTATCGATTTGGTTTGTATTTAAAAAAATTTTTCGGAAATGATTAACTTGAAATATAAGTAATAAGATATATCAATATTAGAAAATAGAAATAGAATTTCTTTCAGCTATTGATCATGAGCCCACGCTAATTCACCTTCATTCAAACGATCATTACAAATTTGTGAACGATAAGTAGATAGAGATTCTCTTGAATGTATATATTCTTCATTATCATTTAAATCAGAAATGATAAACTATAAGCAAAAAATAAACACCACCAACAAAACATCAATCGTGATCATTTGTTTCTATTTGATTTTATACTAAAGAAAACAAATAAATATGAAAAATGAAAAGATTTTAACGAACGGTTGTATTGATTGTTGTTTATATGATTGTCGAGTTCATATTCGTCGAAAGCATTTCAACAATTATTCTAATACTAATCTAATTCTATTAAGATAATTTTTATTTAATTAACGGTAAAAAAAAGAAATTACATCGTTGAACATGTATAAATGCTGAAAATCAAAGATGACCTTCTATTATACTATAATATGCTTGTTTTGATAGAACATAGAAAAATTCATGTTTTTGTATTGTATCCGCTATTGGTAAGATTCATTCAATCGGTATAGATATGAATATGAGTGTTGTAATCGCTTCTCGAATTATATCATCATCAACACCCACACCCACACCCACCCTCATTGTATTTTATTCTCATAATTTTATATCATGTTTATTTCAAAAAAGTAATTAAAGATCTAGAACATTTTAAAAGTGTGTGTTTTTTTCGTTCGTAGTCATTTGTTCAATTGTATACGATCGTTTATCAATCACTGTCGTCATCATTATTCGTAGATGAAGTTTTAGTCTTTTCAACTAAAACTTGCATTTGTTTTCTAAGAGTTCTCAGCACTAAAGTCTGTTGTTCGATTTGCTCGTTAGCATCGGAATCTGATTCATCATTTTTATTTGCCGAACCCAAGAAGAATTTCGACATCCAATGTATAAGTCGTTGAAAGTTGCTCTTGTCGTTCAAATCTTGAAAATTATAGTTCATTGTATCGTTTGATTTATTGCAACGGAAGAACGATGTTATCTGATAACGGAAAATCTCGAAATTGGCAACGAGCTCAAAAAATAATCTGTTACGTTCATCTGCAGCTTGTTTCATTAGTGGTGGAATATCGCCCACTGCCAATCCTACATAAAAGAAAATATGGCGTTAAACAATTATTCAATCAATCGTTAACACTATAACTTCAATGGCTTGTTGTTTTTCTCTACGGCTTTTAACTAATTACTCATTAAAAAAGAACATGAACTATGGAGCTGAGCAGGACAAAGTTTTGGCTATCTATCAGATTCTGATCTATACTTAATCATTGAGACGATAAATTATTGTCTCGTCACTTATACTTTAGTCTTTCTTACCAATAAGAAGATTTGTCACCAAAATACTCATTAATACAGCAAACATTATATAAATGAGATGACCCAACTTGTAATAGGCTACTGTACTACTATTGTACATCTGATCTTCATAAGTCATGTCTCCGGTTAACATGAGTGCTACAATAGAAATTCGATAAGACAAAAAAAAATAAATAAAGGTTCAAGAGAATTATTCGAACATACCTGTTTTAATGTAGGAAAAACCAACATTACTGAATACGGCGAAATTACCAAAGATCATATAAAATGTTAATGCGAATCCGCTTATCAAAATAATCAATACAATCAAAAACTTCATAAATTTCTTGCAGATAACCCAAAGCATAGAAACATAGATGCCTATCATAGGCATGAATTGTATATAATGGAGTAGACACAACCAACTAAGAAGTAGAGAGAGTGCACCATATTGCCATTGATATGGACAACGAAAAGTCAGATTCATTTGATAGTTTTGATCATAGACAAATGCGAAGCTCAATGCTACTGCAGCCATTTCCGTCCAATAGTTCCAAGTTTTTCTAAAACTAATCTGTATTATTTCAATGATTATTGCAATATTTTTTGCAATATGTAACCAGATAACAACGCACAGAACATATTTCAATATATAGTCAGCCGTTGTTTTTATGCCGCCTATACCTGGTAATCCTTGATTTAGTACTTGTGCAACATTATAGCACAATGAGTCATCGAAATTGGGAAAATTGGTTAGATTATAATATGTTGCTGGATCTTGTGTGCGCAGTATGATTGTTGTGAGTAAAGAGAGATAAGTAATATATAACAAGATAAAAATACCGAAGATGAAGACGCCAAAATTGTAAAATTTTTGCTTCACAAGATACATACTAAGTGGATGTGACATGAGATCAGGAATTTCGCAAGATTCCATCATGAACAATGGGTGATGTCTTACGAGATCGACCTTATTGGTAGTATATAATGCACTCATCAATTCTTCTGATTTTTTCTGAACGCCAAAGTTATCTTCCTCCCAATCATTGATAGTGTATTGATCTTCCAGAAATTCATAAACGAAAATTATTTTATGTACGTTTGTTCCACTATCACCAACCATGATTGAACATTTGTTGAGCATGAGCAAAGCCATTTTAGGCATCTCACGAATGAGTTTGCGCATTGGCGTATCGACTTCACATTGGATACCGAATAACTTGGAACGCCAACTGCTTTTTTTTTCGTGAGTCTGTGCGTTGCGCATTAAATCGAACCCACTTTCGTCATCAATGAAATATCGTACAACTTCTTCGTTGTTTTGCTCGATGGCCACTTCGAGACAGTTGTAACCTTGAACATTGGTTGCAAAAAGATCGGCGCCAAGTTTGCGCAAACGTTTGATCAATTTCTTCGAACCATACTCGGATGCAATATGCAAAGGTGTCTCTCGGCGAATATTTATAGCGTTGATATCGGCCTCGCCTTCATTCACGAGACTTTCAATGCATTCGGCTCGTTCCTTGTTATCATTCTGATGAATACTAGATCGTGCTGCATCATGCAATGGTGTGCAGTCATTTATGTCACACGCATTAACATTAGCTTGATGTTGAATAAGTTCCTTGATAATATCAACATGACCTTTTTCTGCAGCCATATGCAAACTTGTGCGCTTCTGATCGTCGCATGCATTGATCACTGATGGATCAGAATACTCGAGTATTTCGTGAATAACATTCAGATTTTCGTTATAAATAGCTACATGAAGTGGTGTGTGTTTGTCCTTATTCTTTTTGTTCAGAATTTTGTAAACGTGTTTATTTGTGGACATTTGCTTATTAGTAGTGGTCGTTTTGCTAGCTGATGGTTTCGATGGCACTTGACCATTAGTATCTAGATTAGTCATACTTCGATATTGTGTTGTGTTTGAAATAGTCTCCACGGGAGAAGAGATGTTTTTGATATAATCTAGCAATATTTGACTCATGTGCGCATTGCCAACTTTAGCACAAATATGAAGAGGTGTGTCACCCGATATATCGGCAGCGAGTACCAGTAAAATGGACAAATAACGAGATTGACATAGTTCCGTTGTTATTTCTTTTTTATTGACTTCTGCACAAATATGAAATACAGTGCGTAAAGTAACGGAACTAACTAATTCAATTGCTTCCTTCGTACAAGCTTTATCACTAAGTAATTCTTGCACACATTTAATTTGCTTATGTTGAACAGCAACCATTAACGGGCTACAGCCAGTTTGTCTATCTTGATACATTATACTTGCTCTATTTATAAGGTGAGAAACCATTTTATGTCCATGTAATTGACGACAAGCCAAATGTAGTGTATTGAGATGATGACGTACATGGTCCTGTTGTCTTTTCAAAAAGGATAGAGCTGTATTTTCCTGATGGCAAACAGCGGCGTTGATTAGTTCTGCTGTACCTTTCGTAGCATCGGGCTGTTTGATTTGTTGAGTTTCAAAAAGATGTTGGAGAATATCGAGATTGCCATATTCGGCTGCGGTATCAATAGGTCTCTTGTTATTTCCTGTTTTACATTCGAATAATTCCGGTTCATCTAAGAACAATCCAATTGTATCAGTATTCTGATGAAAACGACAAGCGTAATGGAGAGGAGTGGCCTTTTGAATATCACCAACCTAAGCAAAATAATTTACTATAAGCCGTTGAAAGTATAAAATAGAGAAAGGCTTCTTCGAAGAATAACTTACGTCACGTTTAACGCCAGCCGATATAAGATATTGTGTATTATGATAACAGTTGTACATGATAGCAAGATGTAATGGTGTTCGTCCTTCACTGTCTTGAATATTTATGTTGATCTTCTTTTGACTTAACAGGTACAGTAAAATAGAAGAGTCCGCCTAGAAAAAAGATTTCATCGTGCATGTTTTTAGCTATAAAAATGAATTTAATAATATGTTTTACTAACAGTTTGATCTGGCTTATTGATATCGGTTAAGCGAGCAGCAATATGCAACGGAGTTTCGCCGTCCCAACCAACCAAATTGACGTCTTAAGAACAAAATTGATGCAAAGTATTTAAACAAAGAGAGGTAAAGTAACTTACAGCAACCATAATCTTCGATGATAATTTTACAGAAGGGAACGTTGTTGAAAGTAGTTGCATAGTGTAGTATCGCATACAGATCTGCTTCGTTGAGTTTCTCCAACATTTTCGTCATTTGTGATTTGTTATAGCCATGATGTTGTCCTATTTTTTCCAGACGTTTTTTTATACGTTCTGAGTCATAACCACGAGATGCTTCTAGCTTCTCGACGATATCTTCGAGTTCTTCACTATTGTAATTATGATGTACTATCGATTTGTTCACGCTTTTAATGTATTCTTCTCTGTTATACTTCTTTTTCTCGGTAAGTTTCCGGAAATGTTCTATTCCATGAGAACAGATGTTGGTTGGGATTGGAGAACATGCAATCTAAACATTAGTAATTGATTCTTTAATTATCCCAAGCATCTAGAGGGTGGGTGTGAATGTGGGAGTATTTTTCTTTTTTGGTCTAACCTGACTTAGATAGAGTGGTTCATAATGTTTTTACCTCTTTCAGTTCCACAGTGATATTGTGATGGGCCGTTTTACCCATATCTTCCTCGTCGTTGTACTGCATTTGAGACATATCAATATTGATTTCTGTAGGTATTAAATTTGATACCATTTTGTTCAGTCCGATTCGGATAGCGAGAATTATTATGAATACGACAAACAAAGTAAAACAGAATGATCGTAAAATTTTCAGTTTCAAAAAAAAAACTTGATTATGGAAGCCTAATAGAGAACAGAATAAAAAAAACTTGCTTTTGCAATTATTTTCTTATTTGTACAGGCATATTGTTGATGCAAGATTGCAAGTTGGCAACATTCGGAGAAAAGAAAAAAGGACTGTACTCTGTTTACAAGTAAAGGAGTGGCTATAGTAACGAAAAACACGTCATACCACATACAAAGCATCGTGAGGGTTGGTTTTCATTGTCAGCAATGATATTTCGCACAATCACTCTCTATTCAAAAGTAAACGTGCATGGATGGACTCATTCCTCGTCTACGTGCACACTTTTTATGGTCTCATACGCTGAGGATGTGAGTGTGGGTGTTGGTGTGGATGTGAGAAGAGTGTAGAACCTACAGTCACACCCACACCCATTTTGAAAATTTCACGTTTTTTTAGCAAATAATTCTATAAACAATAGAAATGTTACAAGAAAATAAACCTAAGTTTGCTTTTTTAAAGAAAAATTTCAGATTAATGTGATATTCTAAGACTAGCGTCGGCATATAGAATTTTTCAGAAATGTAGAGTAATTTGATGAATCATCATTTTTGAATATAAAACTCAGAACTAGATAATTACAAAGATCGAATTTAAAACGTAACGCTATCTGTTAAACTCGCTGCGATATTGTATATTTATTTTATTTTGCTTTTAAATAAATCTATCGAAACGTTTCGTGTTACGCTCAGATCATCATCTGTACACGAGAAAATCGATAAAAACGGAAGATGTTGATAACGGATGATAAATAATATACTATAAAAATTTTAAAATACAGAGTATTGAACATAATTTTTACCAATTCTTATGTAACCATTTTCTGGATTTTTATCACTTGAATATTTCTTGTTATTGACATTTAACAATATGCTAAGATATACTCAAATTCGACAAAAAAATAGAGATATATGATTGAAATTATAAAAGTTCTCAAATCAAAGATTATATTGACAGAATTCTAACCATTCTTTGTATCTTTATATTTACATGTAAAATTTATTAAAGGAAGATAAGAATGTAGCTATGCCTATACAGCTCTGATATGAAATAAATGTTAGATTCATTTTGAAAGATAAAATAATATATTTAATGGAGAAGAGAAACAAATATTTTAACTGAAAAAGTAAATAGAAAAGTGAGTTAGTTCTTTTAACAATGAAATAAAATCTACCTGAAAAATGAAACAATATGATATTATGTCTTTCTACCTGTGCAAAATATCTACTTAAAATAACATTAATAAATAGGTTAAACGATGAATAAGATGAATAAGTCAGAATCTAAAGCAGAGCAATATGACGTTAATATGTATCCAGCGGACAAATCTGATATGTTTGCTTACATATACATTTTTTCATTAAAGATAATAATATTTATCTTGTACGTGCCTTCTGAGTGATATATATATATATATATATATATGAAATAATTTCAAATAATAAGTCATTTTTCGTTAAATTCAACTTGCTTGTGAAATACAAGATGCTTAACAAACATCTATACAGTGAGTATAATGAACCATGTTAGAGGTGTAAAGTTGAAGATACATTAGTTTGAGCAGTCATCCTATTCCACAATGTTCAATATCATGGAATATAATGTGTTTCCACTAGTCTAAATGTATGCTTGTAGACTACTGTTTAGCAACCTGCGAATCCTTTCAGACACGGATTTTATCTGTATATAGCTTGGAATTTTAACAGAATCGTATTACGAAAGACAAGCAGAAATTTTGAGAGTAAACGATAAATAACTAAAATCTTTACTGTTATTTTCTTACGCACACAAAATAGTATTGAATGTAGTTTTGTTCGATTTCGTATTGGAAAAAGAACTATAGACTCACAGATTCTTATTGACGATAGATGGATCATAGAATGAAATCATCCAATTCGAATATCTTCAGTTATATTATTAAATTCTCATCGTCAGTGACTTTCGATTATCAGTATCTGTATTATTTTTACTATCTTATAGTTATTTTCTCTCTGGTATTAACATTCGCCATTGCTGCACCAAGAAAACAACAAATCATGACAATGAACACCGACACAACTATGTCCAATACTTATCTATCAGGTAAGTCTTAGATTAATGTTTTTAAAATTCACGAAAGATTACTTTTAACTTAAATACCTGCAGTTACTTTATATTTAATAATGCTTGAGAGTGTGAGTGTAACTTGATCAAAATCATTTAAACTGAAAAACGAACGAATGTTGTATTAGATTACTCGTAAGCTTCGGAGCATCTGAACTGGTTTCCAATGATTCTCATGAGTTACATGACTGAAGTTGGTTTTAGAAAAAATGTAAATCATCTTTTATTCTTCTAATTTTATAGAAATATATAATTCAAACAATCAGATTGTTTAAAATCTTATATTTTCAGCTGTTGTATAAAATCTTTATATAATTAAAATGGATGTGTTCATTTCTCACTACATTATTGTCATCGAAAGAGTTTCCTTAGAGTATTTATCACTAACAGAAATTGCATATACTTCAAAATGCATTCATTTTTGATAAATAACGTGACAACCTATAGAAGAAATATAAATCGTACTGATGTGTTATTCACTCGTTCCAGTCGTTTTTAAATATGTCATATCTACTATCATATCAGTTTTTTTATTCTATAAAATCTAAACATATTCGTACATAATTAGATCATCTTGAAAATTTGTTCATAAGAATTCTTTTTTCAGAGTGAATATACTCAAATATTTTTATTTAGGCTGGACTAAGACTGGAAAGATGCATTATGGACGAGCTATGCACACAGCATCTATACTAGCAGATGGAAAAGTATTAGTCGCCGGTATAGGCAGTGTACATACTGAGCTGTATAATCTATCAACAGGCACTTGGACAGTCAGTGGTAGAACAGATTACACGCGATATCAACATGCAGTATCTGTATTAACAAATGGAAAAGTGTTAA
>CAJNOI010000010.1:0-14261 GCA_905250115.1 Adineta steineri | reverse complement strand
GCTATTCGACCGAGATTAATTAGTATTGGAGTGAATATAGCGACGAGAGCTGTATAATTCCAATTTGGCAATGATCTTATATAACCAAAGAAAATAATCCAGGGAACTAACATTCCAAATGTTGGATAAATCTGTTCTCCAACTGCTAAATATGTAATATATGACCACATTGCTCCTATTAAAGAAAAAGAGTTAAAAAAAAATACTGTTTGTTAAACTTACCAAGTAAAGTCCCGAAAAGTCTCATTCGCATTGTTGTAAATGCTCCGCCAACAGTATCTCCTTGTGTCATACAGAGAGCGATAAAAATCCATTGACCATTTTCAAATGTTGTTACTAAACTCGGTACCATAACAAAAATTGAACCAACTCCCATTATAATTGTAGTTTTCAATGCTACCAATATTCGTGACCATTTAGGTATCAGACGTTCTTTTAAACTTTTTTTTCTTTTTTTTTCAACAACTTTTTTCTTGTCTGTTGTCGTTACTGATATTAAGAGTTTTGCAATAGTATGTATTTGAAAAAGAAAGAAAGAATGACCGAGATAATCTTCGGATTTAATAGTTGTGCCAGATATAACTGCATATTCTAAACGATGAAAACCAGTATCTCTGTATATCTTACTAAGTTTTTGATGAGCTTCATAAAGATCCGATACATAATGCATAAATTCACCTTTTGTTATCGATGTATGTTTTGTTATATTATTTATTATTATCGATTGACATGAACATAAATTTAGAAGACTCTCTCTGACATCTCGTGTTAAATCAGTGTGATATTCATTGAAATGACATTGTTTAACCATTGATTGCATCGATCGAACATGAAGAAATAATGATGTGACCAAATTTTCTTGTTCTACAAATAAAATAGACAAAAGTAAGTTTCCTATTAAGAAAGCAAACCTGATAATGTTAAATCAATTATATTTTTTCTTTTTAAATTGAAAATCCGTTGAAGAAGTCTTGATGGTTCGAAACGAGCGAAAACTAGTTTTGTTTGTAGTGAACTCATAGCTTCAAAAACCATTTGTTCAATTGTTGATACTTGAGTAAGTAAGACTTGTGCATCTATTTGATCTTGATGTAAGAATGATTGAACTATTAACCTATGCATTTCTCCAAGATTTAATAAAATATAATTAACACGATTTTCAATATCCATTGTTGCAAAAGCAGGAAAGATAATCAAAGAAACAAGTACAGATACACAAATTCCAATAGCAAATTCTTCAAATATTTGAAAAATAAGAGTTGACGGAATAATCGGTTGATTGACGATCGTTGCAAAAAAAACTGCACACATTACCAAAGGTATTTTACGACTTTGAGCCTAAATTAACATTTACTCTTCCAACAAATATTTTTGCGATGAAACCTTAGGATATCATTTGTAAACGAAAATAGTCTCTCACGCATAATGTCATACTTATGATTTCTAGTAGTACATTTTCATTCTCTTACTGAGTATTAAATTAATGCAATACTAATACCAAAGCATTAAACTATTTTTTCTAATCTCATTAAGACCTTTAAAAAAAATAACGATTGATTATATCTTAAACCGTGTAAAAAGCATTCGAATTTTTTTTTTAAGTGAGATCCCTGAAGTGAACTGTGTATGTTGAGAAATGTATACCTGTGAACCAACGAAGCCAATAAAAAAAGATACAATGAGTAATATAATTTCAGCTGCAACGTAATCGTGATAACCAAGACCAATTTTTTGAACAATAAAAAGAAAGATTGAAACAGGTACAAGTGTGGTTAACATTTGAAAAGCAGCAGCCACTGTTAAACCAACTGTATCTTGTATAACTAATACACTAGCAAGAGGAATTAAAAATATAAGTTGTGAGACCTGATTTTTCAATGGTGTTCCATAGGCAAGGAAACCACTGACAAGAAACGCAATCACCAATCGAATTGAGAATTGAACGCGACGAAAAAATAATGAATGAATATATGGTGAATTAGAATCAACATAATTATAATTAAAATAAAAACGTCGAACTAAAGCAAACACTCTCAACCAACCCATCTTACAAAAAAATGTTCGTTAAATGAAAAACAAATAATATATTTTCCTTATGACTGACACGCCTTACTTGTATAAGAACGGAAAAAATAAGTTAACGGTGCGTGCAATCGCGATTTATCAGTCATTAATTATTATCTAAAAGTACATCACACGGTTTGAGTATACTCTAAGTACGACCTTATCACACGCAAATAAGTCGTAATTCAAAAAAACATTTATCAATTTTATTACAAAAATAATTAAGTTGCAATTCAAAAAAATAATTTTTATATCTTTTCATCTTAAAAAATAAAGTAATTAACGGTAGTTCGAAAAAGATTACATTTGTTTTATATAGAAAAACATTTCCTAAATAGAACAGCAACCAAAAAATCGAAAAAATGTTCTTTGTTCAACAAGAAACTTTATATTATTTATTATAACTGACATTAGAAAGTCATTGTAACGATAAACTGGGTGACTAGCATACCTTCACCTTCATCGGTAATGATATTTATTAAATTATTTTACACGTTCAGATTGTAAATACATAATATAACGCACGCTTATATAGGAATGAGAAAAAGGTAGATGAACAGAGAAAAGAACAATCAAGAGAGAATCAGTATGAGGTGATATCAATAGTCAATTCCCTATTTCAAGAAGCGACTCAACATCCAAAACTTCAAACTGACTCAAAATTCCCACAATTCAAAAGTTTTGATATTCGTGCATGTATATATCTGATATCTTATAAAAGTCATATCTTCAAATATTTCAGTACTCTACATAAACGTGATAAATCTTGATTCTCAATAATAATCTTTTCGTCTGTTTAAGTAATTACTCGATAAGAAAGGAAAGTTTTTAAAATAAATGATTTATTCATATTGAATTTTATCCTAGTTTAGATTCAGTGATTTAAAAAAAGTCGAATCAATTTTTAACTTCTCCTATTTATAAACGAAAGTTAAATTTAAACTTTTTGAAATTTATTGAAAGGTAAGAACTACCACTTCTTGAGACTTAGATCGAATAAATTTTACACAAATTCAAAAAAAGGCTTGTCAAAAGAGAAAAGATTCCATCTTGATTTTATACCAATCTCATTCAACCATAAACTGACAAAGTCTACAAATATAAGCATGTCTATTAATCACATCTGAAAACATTTATAAAGTCATTATAGTTTACTTTAAACAAGATCCGCTTGCATGTGCAGTGCACTGTACAGAATATATCTGATGTGTTGAAAGTAAACTACCATTTATTTGTGTTGTTTTCTTTAAAGTTGTTTATGAAATATGAAATAAAAAGGTTTATTGAATGTGATCAGATACTAAAATTTGTATATATCAGAAGAAAATAAATTTAGAGTAAATACAAACTGTTCGAAAGTTTTTAGAAGATTTCAGAAATTAACTAGAAATATTAGAGCGATTTTAAATTGAACGTTATCTTAATCTATACTCAAAGTATCTCGATGTCGTCCAGGATGAAGCAATGCAAGATGTGAGATTGACGAATCATGAGTTCGGCTGGAAGACTCCTTAAAATTCATCGAATACCTGGGGGTGGTTGTGTCTTATTTATCTCACTCACACCTGCACCTTCAAGTTTTTTCAGGGAAGTCATAAAGATTTAATATTTTGGATTTAAAAGTTTCTCGATATGATCTTTCATTTGAGCCAAAAAACTCCTCAAAAAAAATTTAGCTCCAGACGGTGTGATAGGTGGTCTGACAGACCGTCTTTTAAGAGAGACGGTTCATCACTGAATCGAGTATTTTCTTAATAAATCGTCATACAAAAAATATTGGCCCCTCTTCAGCTTATTACAAATGAAAGAACTTGTAAAACAACCTATCAATCCAAACTTTTCATTTTCTGCGGATCACTTTTGAATGGCTACGACGGTGAGTGTGGCTGTGGGTATGAGTATTATATTCATTAGACACTCACAACTCACCCCTTCTCATTTATCTATACGGACAACCTGAAAAACGAGAAACTATCTATGGAATAGAAGAACTTATGTTGATCGTATTACAAATCTTCATAGACGATAGGACAAAGAAATAATCAACAGATCACTTATTAAAAATCACGAAGTTTTTGTTCATAGAAATACAACTAAATGAATAAAACAATACTATACGTATGACAAAACCCATCGAAAGTAATAAAGAATCACCTTTGGAAAAAATCAAGAATATATAATAGTTTTAAATTAAAGGTATATAATCTACACATTCATGTATTGTTAAAATCATATTGGCTTCACTATTATTACCTCATACAATTACTCAACCAGCTGTCAGCACAATTGTTGATCGATCTAATGCGGTATCGTGCTGTTTTTTACTATCATTTGCTAATGACGACAATGCCTTAACAATTTCTTAATATGTCTAATCCCTGTTAATCATTCCCGCACAACGATACTGCACAAATGCTACACTTAAAAATACTTGGTAGATGCTTTTAAAGATGTAATTTACATTTAATTACTTTTTAATGAATCAGCATATTGTTCTAAATATTGTCGAATGATAAGAGGCCGTCGTTCCTTCCAACTCCAAAAATGTCTTACACAGCATAAAAGACAGTAAACTATTTGTAACTGAAAGATACATGTGAGTGTGAATGAGTGTCAATGACTACGTGAGTATCAGTAGAAGATAAGTCTCCACTTACAACCACTTATTCAGAAATTATCAAATATATTAGGTTTAGCTAAAAAATAGATTTTTTTAATCGATGTATTTGTTTTTTCAATTCTGTACAAAATAACAAAATATGTTGTTCAAATAGAATCTGTTTTCTCTGTTAGAAAACGTTGCATTTTCTTCTGTAAGTGACGATATTCAATGTTTTTCTTTCATATCCTTCCTCCAAAGTTTGAAGATCATGAATATTCTCTTATATTTACAGCAGATTATAGCTGGCATCTGGTAGACGTTTGTCCATAAATCAACTTTGAAAAAGGAAGCAAAATTTATTGTTCTTATTTATCGATCATGTTTAATGTTGCTTTTTGTTGCAGATGTTTCAATAAAAATACTTCATGTTAATCTTATTGCGTAGAAGAAAAAAACTTGTTATTTTCATGACTATTCATTTGCAGCAACATATTGAAGTGTTTTCTATCACTTTAACGATGTTATAGTCAGTTACTTGGTAATAGCACTGCAAAATAACTTCTAGTTCTTGAGCAACTGGATTTGGGTATGGGTTAGTATAACGTAATACTATGTGAATAATGGAAAAAGAAAGATTTTTCAGCTTCCATGAATGAATATAAATTTCAACACTTTTTATAAATGTTTTTTGTCAGTTTTGGCAAAATGATTTAAAACCATTCCGAAAAGTTTTCTAGACATATATTTCTATATTAATAATTTTCTTTCAATTGATTTCTAAAAAAAGTATTTTTCATTGTTTTAGCTTTGCTCAAGTATTATGTTCTCCTCATATTTATTGAAAATATGTTTTATTTTGATTTCATCTGATTTTGTTAGATATCTTAGATTTTGATTGTCACAAGCTATTAATCCAATCTCATACGTGCACAACATACTCATTATGAACCGAAATCAAATAGGAGTTTGTGATGTAAAAGATTTTGTTTAAATTAGATAAAATAACGTTTGATTTTAATAAACTATTTTAGTCTGAATCTGAATCAGTTACGTCGAATTCTCAACAAACACCAACTGATCGATCAACATCGTCGTATGTGTTTTTGAATTGTTGAAATTCATAATCGAAAGAATTGTTTATTGTAGAAGCAGATGTTTTGTAAAAAAGAAATTGTTATGGATTATTATTGGTATTATCGTTGTTATTTTGGTCGTAACTATCCCAACCATGATTATCAAAATAAAAAAAACAAATAAAATAAAACTATCAACTGTGGCAGCAGAAACAACAAACATGATAAATCCATCAACTGTAGCAACAGAAATAACAACGCAACAAATTACAATAACGGCAAAAAATCCAACAACAGAAGGTATAATATTGATAAAATAAAAAAAAGGCGATATTCATTTTTTTTGGTAAACTATTAAAATATTTTTCACAATATGTTACTATTGAATTTATTTTTCCATATTTTATTAGAATATTCACACAGATTACAATTCTATTGTTTGATTTTTGATAAAGATAAATTCTAAATCATATTTCACGAAGAGAAACATCGATAGTTTTCATGAAATTCATAGTTCGATTTATCAAGGAAGTACTTTGAAGAATTATTTCAATACGAGAAGATATACTTCGTTGTCTTCAAAACGACGTTTTATCTTTGTATGACTACGCTTTTATTGTCATTCTTTACCTAAAGTTGAGAGATAAGAATACAGATTTACAAAAGTCCTTTTATACAATTTATAGAATGACATATTAAGAAAATCTATAGAATATATTTGACAAACGATAAATATTTGAGAAATGAAGAAGGAAATTAGAGTATTTCTTCCAAAGATTCTGCTTTGAATGTTTATTAGTGTATAATTTCTCCCATGAAACATCTTGTAATCAAGACACAAAGTGGACAAAGGTGATTAGGTCTTGCAGATTTAGACAGAAGATAAGAGTAATTTGATCTTGTGTATACAAATCAATCTGATGTGATTGCGATAGATGAACATTGGTTTTTGATACTTGTAGAAGATATCGAATGGATTATTTCTGAAATATTTAAGAGCACCCATACACGAACTATAGTGACTATATTAGATCATGTGTATCTTGATTAAGATCTTATAAATCTATATCAAAGATCAAATTACAGATGTTGATATAGGATAATAATATTATCTTGTATCTAAAGTTTCAAAATCTTTTTAGTTTTGTGTACCATGATCAAGATCTTTCTAATATGGTGTTCGCTTAGAGTATAGTATTCTCAAAATTCCAATAGAAAACTAATCGAGAAACATCTGTAGGAAATATCGCAGAATACACAGTGGTGCCAGCGTGGATAAGCGGAACGATTAGCACGGGAATGGTGACCACGAGAAAGTTAAGCAGGGTATGGATGTGAATGTCGGCGGGTGTGACTGTAAGTAATATATTTTGTTTGTACATAACACATACACTCACACCCACGGCCTTTTATTTTATTTATGCTTAACTTTCTCGTGCTCATCGTTCCTCATCCTTATCGTTCACCAACCCGCCAGTATGAATGTGAGAATTTGTCTTCTCTTGACTCTCGATTAGTCATCGATCGATATGCATCATCAATTCAAAGAACAAACTCTGATTCGCTTGTCCAAGAGAAAAAGAAACCGATATTTTTATTCAGTTTTCTTTTGTTATTTGAAATACCAAAGATTAAAGTTTAATCATATTTTATCTTCAACTAATTTCAATGATAAACTGTTTTTTTGTTGATTGTATTTACAAAAAACTGCAAAGATCTTCGATCGAATCATTCATTCGAATTTATGCCGGAAATGAATTACAAAGTAATTCAAAACTTTCATACAATGTATATATGATATGTGGGGACAAATACCTATATCGACCCCTCCCCTCCACTCCCTTTTTTTATGATCCAGACTGACTAATGAGCTACTGGGGAGTTCATTAAAAGTATTCCTAAAAGTAACAGAGCAATAGTTTACGAGATATACGAAGATGTAAACATAAGTTTAACACTGCATAAAAGGTTTATTTTTTGAAATAAAATATAATGAAAGTAAAAAAAGGATGTGAATGTGGGTGTAAGTTAAGAGAAGAGATACCCACACCCTCAAATGCACAGAATTATTCGGTGAAATAAAATTGACATTGGCGTGTTTCAAAAAGAATTTGATCGATATTGTATATAAATTCACAGCGCATTGTCCAAGATCTTAGACAATAAATGAGAAAATATATAGGATTTGTTTTTATGGAGGTGATAATCAAAAATAGTTTGAAAAAGAAATGAACCTATTCTGGTAGATGTGATTACGATCCAACGGGATCATCCTGAAGTTTTTCTCTGTACCACAAAAAATCTTTTAACACTATAACTAGCTACACTACAATAATCAGTAGTTCTGAAAAGCAAGCGATACACTAGACCAATGTGAATTGATTCCGTTTTATGATAGTTAAACATAAGCTATAAGCTTTGACCGTTGAATTAGGACAAGTTTCTGACCGGAATGTCGTCTTGAATGAAAATGAAATATTTCAAGAACAGTAGGAGTATACAAATGTTATATGAGTTAGTTTCTACAATTCGGCAAATGTTTCATTATTAAACTGCTAAAAAATGTAAAATGAGTTGTCAAAACTATTATAGTCGAGATGTAATTAACCCTCGTACTACCAAGCCTTTTTTTTATCACTGTATATTCCCTCAACAGAACGGACAAGAATGACCCTCATGGTACTACTAGGGTTAAAGTAAAGATCATAGAATTGTAATTATAATGTTAGGCATCTGACGATTTCCTATGTTATTATAATGCACTAATAGTTAAGGCCGACAGATTGTTAGAGAAGAAGAAGAAGAAGAGGAGGAGGACGAAAGAACTTAGGAATAAATCCATATCCAATCATTTAGTCTCTTTCTAAACTCATTTTTATAATCTAGAATCACCTGCCACATCAACTTCAACAACAACTTCAACAACAACATCAACAACAACTTCAACAATAACGTCAACAACAACAACAACGTCAGGTTAGTAATATGCTGGATGATTTGTAATAGCCTAAACGATGAGTATCGGAAATGACCAAATCTAAGAGTTTCGATTTTAGCAGTCCAGTGTTTCTCATTTAGATTTAGAACATCAGAGAACTTTGTATGAGAGCTAGAAACAGGATCAATTTTTGATGAATTAATTTCATTTACAAATAGTCAAATATTGGATATGTCAATCGATTTTGACGGTATCATGCAAATATGTTGTCGATAAAAAGATTCTCACATGGTAGAACTCAGTGATCACTTCAGCAACTCCTCATTACATCGAAAAAGGTTGATAATGATAGATATCATGACTAAATAATGTCAGACAATATCATTGCTTGTAAACATAGCGTAGAAGATAATTGGAAATATCCATGAATACTTTCATGCATCAACCAGATTATGTTAGAAATGTACTATTTATTGAATAATTTTTGAAGACTTATGTCCAGTGCTATTTGTAGCTATCACTATTTCTCATAGTACACCGTCAGCAAGAGTCTATTCTAAGTTTCATCTCTATCAATTACTCACATTATAATTTAGACAAACTCGCATACTAAACATTTCTAGCTGATCATAGTTGCTTATTTGAGAACGGAAGTGAATCTAAGAAAAATCTTCTTTTATAACTGAAACAGTAGATTTTAATCTATATTTATTCATGATATGATCAGTTTTAATGTGATATATCGGTATGATTATACACGTAGAAGTACTAGTTGATATGAGCACCTAATCTCATGTGTCAGGTAGCATTTATATAGAATTGACGTGTTCAAAAGAAATTGTAGTTGGATAAAATACTAACTTAATACTTGAGAAACACATCTTTCATAAATATTGATTTTTTCATAAGAATGATGTGAGCATTATATTCTCTCATGCACAGACACATTCATTCCAGTGGCGAAGCTAGAATTTTGAGCGAGGAGAGGGGGAGAGCTCAGCCTCCAGAATCGTTTTTGTTCATCTTAGGAAGTATAATTTTTTTTCACTTTTTCACACGTGGTTGGATAGAGCTCGTCGAGTTGAGTAAGAATTGGTCAGTTTTTATATTTTTTCCAAAGTGCTGAAATACCCATTTTCTTGAAAAAAATATTAAAAAAACTCATCCTCTAATGTTTTTTTCAATTTTAGAGAACTTTTACATTTCTTCGGACTATGAAGATAACATATTTAGATTTATCGTGAAAAACTGCATCGATTCGACCTTCTTTTGATATTCCTTACTAAAAATATGCTTGTAAAATGTAAGGGATTTAAAAGTGAAAAAAACATTAAAAGATGAGTTTTTCTAATATTTGTTTCAAGAAAATGGGTCTTTTAGCACTTTGCAAAAAAATCGACATTTTTCAACAAAAACCTTTCGAAAAAACGATACATTCTTATTCAGCTCGACGAGCTCTATCCAGCCATGTGTGCAAAAGCGAAAAAATATTTTGCTTTAGTTTTGCATTGTTTCTACCTTACGTTATCGAATGAGTGAAATATGAAAGTGAGAAATCTCTAGAATCTAGCTGAAACTCATATTAAATGTGTTTTTATTTGTTTAAAAAGTACATATGATTTCCACACAATAAGGTATATCTCATACAGTATTCTATTACAAAGAATAATAAGATTTTGTATCGGAAAAACATATTTTTCAAAATCTTGCTAGGGAGAGGGAGCTGAGTACCCTCATCCCCCTTCTCACTGGCTCCGCCACTGATTTCATTTACAATTTAACTTCAACAAAAAAAAATAAACTCAAAGTTTCCTTGAAAACTAATCTTTTCTTTTTTTCGTCGATAAAAAACAATTATCTTCTTCTTCTTCTTTTTCCCATCAAAATCTTTTGTTTTTATTCTTGTCTAGAACCGAAATTCAACAAATGGAAACAAGATGGTATCACTGTGGTTGGTTGGATTACAGAAAAACCAGAATTATATGAACCCAGTTTTCCTGAAGGAATCTATATTGATAAAAACAAAAATATTTTCTTTGCTGATACTATGAATCATCGCATTGTTGAATGGAAACAGAATATAAAGGAAGGACAAATCGTTGCAGGTGGAAATGGCAATGGAAATCGAATGGATCAATTGAATCGACCAACAGATGTGATTGTTGATGAACAAAATCATTTCATCATCATTGCTGATATGTTTAACGGACGAGTGATTCAATGGTTTAATCAAAATCAACAAATTCTCATTCACAATATTGCCTGTTATGGCTTGGCAATCGATCAATATGGATTCCTTTATGTTTCTGATAAGGAAAAGCAGGCGGTGAGACGATGGAAAATGGGAGAATATAACAACGAAGGAACAGTAGTGGCAGGTGGGAATGGTGTAGGAAATCAACTCAGTCTACTCAGAAATCCTACTTTTATCTTTGTTGACGAAGATCAATCTGTCTATGTAACAGACAACGCCAATCATCGTGTGATGAAATGGAGAAAAGGTGCAAAAGAAGGAATTGTTGTGGCTGGAAGAAATGGTCAAGGAGGAAATCTCAATCAATTGTCTGACCATCGAGGAGTAATTATTGATGATTTGGGTCATATCTATGTGGCAGATTATGGGAATCATCGAATAATGCGTTGGTGTGAAGGAAAAGCAGAAGGTGAAATTGTTGTGGGTGGAAATGGTCCAGGACGTCCACCAAATCACTTGAATAATCCTACTGGTTTATCTTTCGATGATGAAGGAAATCTTTATGTTGTTGATGGCGGAGCTAATCGAATTCAAAAATTTGAAATAATTTTGTGAACGAAGTTTTGATTTTGAAAAAAAGAAAAAAGTTTTATCGAATAAATAATCAAGAAATAAAAGAAAAAATAAAGTTTTGTTGTTGAGAATCAATGAAAAAAATCGAATGAATTTTTGATGAGAAAATAACGAAGGAAAATCTTTTTTGTTTTTTTCATGAACCTTGAATTTAATTGATAGTTTTCATTAAAAAATTCGAATAAATAGATGTTAAATTCTTCATCTTTTGTTGAATTTTTTAGAAAAGAGAAGAAAATATTTTGCAATTTGAGTTGAGTTGAAATAAAAATTCTTTGAAAAGAAGTTTTTATGCTTTAGAAAATTCTATTTGTATATTTTTATTTGATGGAAATAACCAAATTGTCTAATGTTGAAGAAACAAGAAATGTTTTACAAAAGTTTGGTAATCAAAATTGAATTAAAAATTTATTTGAGAAAATGAAATCAATAAAATAAATCAATGAACATTTTCATTTAGATGAAAAGCAAAAACAAGAATTACGGAAGAAAAATGAACAAGAAATTGAAATAAAATAAAACATTAATACTAAACGTTATGAAATGATCCAAAATTTAAATTTGATATCAAAGAGATTTGTTTCATTTTTCAAAGACAAACTGAATTCATTTCAATTTCAAATGAAAAAATTCAACATTTTCTTTATTTTTGATTTTGAATAAAAAGTTTCTATGAAAAATGATTTAAATTCAATTTTCTTCTTTTTCATCAAATAAAATCCAAATTATTGATAACTTTCAAATCAATGAAGTTTTTTTGTGACAAAATATTCGTTTTTTATTGACATTTGATGAAATAAAATCAATTTGTGGATGTGAGTATTAGTTTTATTACTCTTTGATCTATATTGACATTTCAACAGTAGCATTTCTCAAGAAATATGTCTGATTAGAGTCATTAAATGATTTACAATATTTTTATGAATAATGAAAAAAATATTTATAATCAGGTTCCAATTAGTTGAAGTTGATAAACATTTAATAAAAAGGGGTGTTGGTGTGGATTTGATCGTCCCTTGTTGATCTAATAAGAACTCACACACCCCCTGATAATTAAGAGAAAGAATAAATTTGTATAAAATTCAATTTACTTTTAGATTTTACAGAATTTGCTTGAATTATTATTTGATAAAGTTTTACATAGAAAAATAAATGTTCATAACTATTTATTTGAATTCGATAACACAAATCAACTCTTCTTCAATAGTTTAATTCGTCATCATAATAAAATATTTTGATTTTATCGATTGAATTCTTACCGAACGGCAGAGAAAATATATACTATTTTTACTTATAATTATGTTAATATAATCATAATTATTCATTATAATGAATAATTTCAAAGGATAATAAAATGATAAGTTTAGTTGATTTTGTTAAATGTGACATTATTCTGTGCAATTCTAATTCTTTTGTTTATATATTCATCTTGTCGAATAGTATTTGATGAAGATTCATTCTGAAGATAAACAATTGCACTTTTTTATTTTTTATCTAATCTATGAAATAAAAATAAAATCAATTGCCTAATGCATTTCTGATAAGAAAAAAAGTCGATTTATTTTCTCTTTAAGCTGAATGCAAAGTAACTAAAACATTTTGTTGTCAAAAAAGTTCTGTTTTATTGTTCAGGAGGCATTGTATTTCCTTCGTTAAGGCATGATTTGCGATGTATTCTTAACAAGAATAACATTAAAGTTTGTTTGAAACACTTTGTTTTCACATCCTTCCTACAAACATTTCAATATCATGAATATTTTTGTATATTCACAGCAAATAATGTCTGGCATTTCATATCAGTTTTGAAAAAGGAAATGGATTCATTGTTTTTATTTACTGATAATTTCAAATGTTGCATTTGCTGCATAAATTTCAATAAAAAAGAAAGTTCTCATTGACATCATTATGTAGGCGAATAGAGAACAAAAAAAGAAATAACTTGTTTTTATTTCATTCAATAGAAGACAAATATCAATAACAAGTAATGCTTTGTGAATAATAACAAATAAAAAGATGCAGAAGAATATGTTCTATTCTACAGATATCAACAGAATAATGAACAAATTTTAGAAACTCTGCAGTACTCAAAAAAGGATTCTCAAGTGATATTTTTCACTTTATTTTCATATATTTGTTTGATTTAAAATAAAGATAATAAAAATCAGTCAATGATTATGATGCTTATTGTATACGAGTGTTTTTATGTAAAATATTTATGACAAGTTATCAGGAGTCGATGAAAACAGAAGATCATTTTCTTTGTTCAGATTAGTTTTGAATACAAAATTTTATGTATTGTAAATGTTGAACTTTACGAAATAACATGTGAAAGTAAATTATATATTTCAAAAACAACAATTAATAGGATTATTTCTATAAAAACAACATTGAATATTAACACTTTTTGACGGAAATCCAAAGTTCCATGAGAGAGAAAAACAATGTATTTTATTATTTTTCATTCATTCATTTGACAGTCTATAGATTGGAGCTGTAACTAGATGACGGTGTGGATGTGGATGATGTTAACAGAAGACACATTTACACTTCCAAACTATTCCGATGGACTATATTTACCTATAACTTACATGTATTATGATTTATAGTATTTGAAATTTAATTTTAGTACCAAGACAAAATATTCTTCTTCATATTTAAATTATTTCTAATTAAAGGGTAAATCTGAGATTACAGTTACACTCACATTCATCTATCCAGAAATCATCGAATATATTAGGATCAGTTACAAAATAGATA
>CAJNOI010000009.1:1298746-1322951 GCA_905250115.1 Adineta steineri | reverse complement strand
ATCTGAGGCATTGGCATTGGTGGAGGACACATTTGAGGCATTGGCATCTGGGGCATTGGCATTTGCATCTGAGGCATTGGCATTGGTGGAGGGCACATTTGAGGCATTTGCATTGGCATTTGAGGCATTTGCATAGGCATTTGTGGCATTGGAGCGCAAGCTTGTTGACCACCAAATCTATAATAAAAGATAATATATTTTGAAATTTAATTAATTGATTTCAAGCTGATGTACTCACCCTCCAGCAGCACCACCTTGAGGGATGAAGATAACACGAATCTTAGGAGGAAGTCCTCCTAAACCACCACCTAGACCACCTAAACCACCACTACCAAGACCAGCACTTCCAAGACCACCTAAACCATAACTACCGAGTGCACTATTGCCACCACCAAGTCCGCCTCCTAGATTAGATCTGGGAACGATAGCTGTGGTAACATATCCTGTTCCGAATCCACCAGTAGGGAAACCACCTCCAGTTGGATAGGCACCACCAGTTGGATAGCCGCCACCATCTAAAGAATTAGAAACTGTATGTGAGTAATTCATTTTTTAAAATTAAAAAAAATTCAAGGAACCACTTACAAGAATATGGATCATAAGCACCTCCATAATAGTCCATTCCATAATTAGGATCATAAGGTTGACCATATCCTGAAAGACCAGGTTGTTGACGACGATTTACTCGGTTTCCCATTTTGTGTTATATGTTGCTGTATAACTAATCTATTGCCTAGAACTAACACAGTAAAGTTTAGGTGACAAATAAGTAATAAAAACTACGTTTAATGTATTCTCAGAAATAAAAACAAGGAAAAATGTTTCTCATACTACTATTCTCACGTATGCTATGCTACCTACTCTTCTTCAAGTGACGACCACGGCTGTCGATCTGGAGTAATCGATCTAATACAAATGTTGCTGATTTTATAGGTAAGCGGTTTCACCTTTTGCTTCTTAGTTAATAACACAAGAGGAATAGAGAGAGAGAGAAAAAAAAGAAAAATAGAAGAGAGGAAACTTTTTTGGTCGAAGAAAAAAAAACTGCCGAGACATTCGTCCCTAATTTTGAGGACGAAACTTGTACGATACAATTGGTTTATCATATCTTTCTATGAATCGTCCATGCATCAGTCAACGACGGAGAGAGGAAACGAAGGTTACTAACGATGGTTGTGGCATAAAAAAAAAAGAGAAATATGTTTTTCACCGTCCACGGCCGTTTTGTCTGTGGAAGAGAGAGACGAAAATCATTTTATTTACCACACCTTTATTCACGGCCAGAAAACCACGAATAATTTACCTGAGCGTAGCTGTTGTTTTAAAAATGAATGGTTAAAATCAGGCCTTATATAGGAACGCGTACGAAAATATAATTGATCAGAAAGGAAGAAAAAAAAATTGACAAGTTATTACTTATTTAGCATGTGCATGTATTTTGCTGATAACCTTGTCGTTGTTGTCGTTGATGATGATGTTGATGAGTTGAAAAGGGTGCCTGCCTTTACACTACAAATAGCGTGAGAGAGAGAGAAAGGAAGCAAATCAGAGACATTTTTCCTAATCAATTTTATTGATCATCAATTTTTTTTTTGTGGTTTCGCTTGATGTCTAACTATAATAACTATTTATTACGGTTTCAAGGTTAAGACAACAACATAAAATGATCAACAAAACATCACTCAAACTGATGTACAAGTATAGATGCATCAGTTTGTATTCGTAAAAAAAAACTGTAATAAGCGTGTGAAGGAGAATTACTTTTTATAGATACTATCAGTGTAAACGAGTGTGATAATATGTGCTTGTTGTGTTTTTCAAGGCAAATGGTCATAATGAATAATAAACAATATTTTATTTGCATTTTGATAGTGATTTTACTAATAATAATTTGTTTTAATTTGTGTATAACTGACATTTTTTTTTGCTCCATCAATATTCTTGAATATTCTTTATCAAAATAAATTGATTGAATGCTATTGAAAAGAATAGTAACAACATCAAAATACAAAACAATATAGTATACTCACTGTAGTACGTTAAGATGTTTTGTATTAATCTATTGTATTTGTTAATATAGTAGACAAAATGAATCTTTAACGTCAAGTGTATTACATATGATATGTGATATATTACACGGATTTACTTTCTTTATATATGTATGTATCAAGTGTACGCGTTGCTCTCATTAATTATTTTCAGTGAGCTTTTACATATTTTGTCGCCTATTGTTCTTCTGATTTTTTTTCTTCTTGTCTTCGTTTCTCTTTTTTTGCTTTTATTCTCTTACAATAGATCAGTAACCTTCTATTCAATAATAGTATGAATAATAGAAACAACAATGTATTCTTTTTGTTGCGCATACTAATCGGAAAAAATTAAATGAAATATAGGGGTGACTTCATGGTTGATTGCTTCACATTACAATGTGCATGCATGTATATGTCACTTAACCACACCTCATCATCGACTTTTTCGTGTATATTAATTGAAATATTTTTATCGGACCAGTTTTCATCTCTCTCTCTCTTTCTTTATTCATATATACTTGTATTTTCGTAGTCAACAACGTATTCAATCAATCGATCATCGATTTATATATATTTATTACATAGCAATACATATATATGAGTCTTTGCTTTAGTTACATATATCGCTTTTTACTGTTTAACACTTTTGTTCTATCATATATTCTTAAGCAGAAGTAACTATAATGAGAATATTTCTTTTCTCGCCGATTTTTTTAGGTAGATATCATAATCATTTTTGAATAGATCAACAATCATTATAAGCGCAATCAAAAACACATAAATATTTGCGTTTAATTATAAAAAAAAAAAGATATTTTTTTATGACAAGAATTTCATTACTTTTAGATAGAATGAATAGACGTCCCGGTCAACGACTTCCGGCAAATCCACAAAGAGCTGCTGCTTTAAATCAGTAGTAATTTCATTTTAACTTTATATTTAATTAATATTTTTAACTAAATAGACATGGAGCAAGACAAATTCCTGATGATCGACTAGGACGTATTCGCGGTGGAGCAAATAATCTTGGAACAGCAGGAGCAAATGTAGAACCATGGTCAGTAACAGAATGGACTGAATATTATATTCCTACAGTTGGTGGTGGTCAACAACGTCCTGTTATCTATGTCGCTGCTTGTTTAGATCCAGCTGCTATGCAAGCTATGGGAGGAGGTATGGGTGGAGGTATGGGTATGGGTATGGGTGGAGGTTATCCAGGTGCCATGGGAAGTTACGGAGGTAATATGCGCACTGGTATGGGTAGTTACGGAGGTGCTATGCGTGCTCCTGGTGTTGGAGGTGGTCTTCGTGGTGGTCTTGGTGGAGGCAGATTTCGCTAAGAGAGAAGAATTACTATCTTCTCCTGAATCAAAAGAAGGTATAGATTTTTAATAAACAATAACACAAATATGATATCGGCGTCTTTTATTGTTCGTGCATGTATGTGTGAAAATCTGTATTTGACTTTTTTTTCTTCTTTTTTATGTGTCTATTTTTTCTTTTTCACACGCTAGAAAACATTATTTAACAAAATTCTTTAATTTTATTTTCTTCTTTGCTTTTTTTTTATTTTCTATGATTTATTTTAACAAAAAAACAAATAATAATACTTTGCTGACATAATCAACGTTTTTTATGTAGACATGGTGCAAGTGCTACAATTGATTTTGATTTCATTTCTTCTGAAATCTTAACAAAATCAAACGTATAGAAATATATTGATGGTGCATTCGTTTTTTCTTCTAATGAATTTGTTTTTGAACATTGAAAACCTATGGATTCAATTTTACGTATAAATTTTTGAGGTTGATTTTCAAAACGTGATGCTATTTCAACAATTTTCATTGTACCACGTAAACGTAGTATACGATGAGCTTCATGAATAAAATCAGTTAAATTTGTTCCCATCAAGGATAAACAAAAAATAACAATATCAACAGAATTTGTTTTTAATGGTGTATGTGCTATGTCACATACTTGTACATGTTCATTTAATGCAAATAAATCAAAACTAGTTATATTTGGATGAGTTGATTTAAGTGTACGAGCAAGACGTGCATCACCACAACCCATATCAACAATAATCAGATTTGATGAACGTTTACGTATATAAGCAATGATTTCATCCAATGGTTGATCAGGCCAACGAGACATACTCGTCTTAGAAAGAAAAAAACAAAAAAAAGGTTAAGCATATCAAAAAAATATTTATTTATTATTTAAACAAAACTTACTGCATAACCTTGATGATATGCATGAAAAGATTGAGGATCTTTTTTAAACATGTTTTGAGCTTCTATGCTTGATGATGTATATAGTTTTTCATTAAGATAACGAAAACGAGATGTTATCATATTAGAAACAAGTTTATCACAAATAGATGGTTTCGATATTTCACAAGGTTTTTTCGTTGGTGGTTCACTTTTTTTCTGTTCTTCATCAGATTCATGTTTACGTTTTTTTGTTTTTGTTGGTAAAGGTTTAATAACATCCTTTAATTCAGGATGATTCATTAAATAATATTTATTTTTACGACTTTGTTTTGGTATAATAGACTGTTGTTGTTGTGGTTGTTGTTGTTGTTTTTGTTGTTGTAATTCTCTATTAATATGTTTTTTTAATTCTAATCGTTTTCTACTTGAGTCATCATCTGAATCATCATTTAATATACGTTGTTCTCGTTTACGATCGGCTGGATCATTATCACGACGTGGTATTCGATCAGAAATTTTTTTACCTTTTTTATTTTTATCAAGTATTGATAATTCACTATTTGCAAGTATTTTATTTACTTGAACATGATTTCTATTTGCACGTTTTTTATGTGGCATCTAGAAATAAGAAAAAGGAAGTTTTTTTTAATGATTCAATTGAGATATCTATTAGTAATATGTATTGAAATATCATAAATCATCCTTCTTTTTTTTTAGCTATATACATGAAAGATTTGTCATTCGATTAAGAAAGAGTAACACGTGAACTTGATAATATATCGAGTGATTAAATTATTATCTAAGTATACTAATATCTAATGGCTTTATATATATATATATATATGAATAAAGATAGATGTCCTAGAATAAGTTTTTAGATATTGATTCGATACATGTTTTAATTTCAGTGTTCAATTAATGTATAGTTCGAACTGTCATTCATAAATTTAACAATCAACTAATCTATCATGTTTCTTTAGCGTAAGGGATAATTTCATATTCTTATTTTTGACGCCGAAAAAAAAGCGTTGACGTTTTATTTATTTATACATGAAATGAATCATTAGACATATTCTAAAACAATCCTTCGATGTACAGTTATTAATTTTCTTTTCTATTAAATAATATCGAGTAGAAGGTCATTGAAAATATATTGAAAAAAACGAGTGACAGCGTTTATAAACGAAAAAAATCAATGATGTGTGACGGATGTAATTTGGTGATATTTTTTTTTACTTTCACATATGAAACAAATGAGTAATGAAAAAAAAATTAAAAAAGCGTATCGTCTTCGTAGGAGTTTATCAAATATTTTCAAATAATGAAATAATCAAAGAAAAAAAAATAATTATCAAAGAGAATTTATAAATTTAAATATAATCATGACAAAAAAAGTTGAATATATATCATAGACACTTTTTCATCGTGTGAAAGATACATAAGTAGTATGATTAATGACATATGAACAAGATAATATATTAAGGACTATCTGATGCAGTTCTACTATCAGGAAGTAGTGGTTGTCTATCATCATCAGATAATCGTTCTGTACTATGCCATACTCCATAAAAACCGTAAATTAGAAAACCTAATAAAGTAAAATATTGTTTTTTCATCGTAATAACTAACGAAACATACCAACAAACATCCATACACCAAATCGAATCCATGTTGGTGTTGATAATTTAAGAATTAAATAACAATTCATTAATATACTACATATAGGCACATATGGTACCAATGGAGTCTAAAAAAACAAAAAAAATCAATTCTTTTTTTGAAATAAAAATAAACTAACTTCAAAGTAAAGTGTTTTTTGAGCTTTTGGTTGTCTTGCGATTAAAACAGTAAAGATAATTTCAAGTACAATAGATAATATAAAAAAAGTTAATGTTGTTGGATCTTTATTTATAATATTTTGTGTTGCATTTATTTGTATAGCACAAAGTATAAAACTATTCACAACTATAATTATAAAGAAAAAAAAATATTAATTATTCAATTTCAATAAATTTACCTAGACAAGCGATAAGATACTTCACTATTCTTGCTGTAAATATTGTCGGACGTGTTTGTCTTGGCATCCATAAATCTGTATATGTTGGTCGAATGACTTCTTCATCAGATTGTAATAATGGATTTTCAACAGGTTGATAACTAAATATAAGAAAATGTTTTTTTTTAATTTATTACATAAATTTTTTCTTTACCGTAAAAATAGAATAGACATTGAAACAATTGAGTATGCAAGTAATGTTCCAATTGACATCATTTCAACAAGTTGTTTTAAATCAAATAATAATGCCATTATTGCTAAATAAATTTATATAATTAAATTTTCAGAATTTTGTTTAACCTACCTGATGCAATACCGCCAATAATTGTTGCTACTATTGGTGTTTGTAAACGTGGATGTATCCAAGCTATACAACGAAATATTAATCCATCAGCTGCGATAGCATACAAAACGCGTGGTAATGGTAAAAGTGAACCAAGTAATGCTGCAGTAATTCCTATGAAAAAAAAATAATAATAATAATTTAGAAAAATAAAAGATCTATAAAAACAAACCAGCTAATGCACCAATACCAATTACATATTGAAATATAGGTAAGCCAGCATAATGAAATGCTTCGGGCAAAGCAGCATTAGGATTGATTAAATAATATGGAACCTAAATAATTGAATACGATACATTCATTATTTATAAAAAAAAGCTAGTCGCATAAAAATGATTTAGGACTTTGTCAATTTCAAATCATTATTAGTTTAGGAAAATTCTAATGGTTATTTTCTTCTCAAATAAATCATTCAAGAATAAGTTAATAGTACCATTAATGTAACAACCGATGATATGGCACAATAAAGTATTGAACAGACAATTAATGTTAAACAAATAGATATTGGAATAGCACGTTGTGGATTTTTACATTCTTCACCTAGAAAAAAAAAATAAGTCAAACTTTAATCAATATCGGAAAAAAAACATTATTTTACGTACCTGTTGTTGCAACAAGATCAAAACCAACAAATGCATAAAAACATGTTGCTGCACCTGCCAATGTTCCTTCAATTCCAAATGGAAAAAAACCTCCATTACCAATAAGTCCTGTACTATTCGTTAAATTATGTACTTCATTGGGTGAAATATTCCAATTATGTCCATGACTTTTCGTTAGACCAACAATAATAACAGTAGATATAACAGCAAGATTCGTAAATGTTAAAATATCATTTAATATTGCTGATTCTTTAATACCAATTATTAGTAAAACTAGAATATCAGTTATTGAAAAAAAAGGATTTATTCTTATTTTTTCTACTTACTAGTTACAAGAAGACATACACCCATAGCAAATACATCTGCATATTCAGAAAGTATTGCCGAACGTAATGGAAAATGATGTTTAAAATATTCGCGCATTGTAAAATCAATTAATGAATCCAAATAAGCACTTAATGCTCGAGCTGTACTAGCAGCACCTAAATAAAAATAGAGATTTTTTAAAAATAAATTCATATTCAATGGAGTTCAATTCAGCAATAAGAAATCGTAGATTTACAAAAATTGAACGATTTTTTTCGAATAATACAATAGCTAAAATAGCAGCAAAAACAAACTTGCTCGAAAAGACAAACAGTCTTAAATTTTCAATGATTATACATCCTTCTTATCATATTTTCATAAGTACAAACTACCACAATGGTAAATAGGACAAGTTCAATCTTCGTGACTAAGTAAGAAATTGATAAAATCGATGATAGAATAAATAATGTAACTCAACCATTTATCTTTTATGTATCTCATTTTCCATGGCCTAAATATATATTGATAATCACCATGTACCTTTCATTTATCAAATGTCTGCTTTTTAAGTACTAATACATAAATTAAGATATAATATTTACAAATACATTTGTTTTTATGATTAATAGCATAACTATTAATGTATATTTCATCTTTACTTTCTTATATCGTTACAAAAAGCATAGGTTAAGAAATATTCATAGGTAGTATATTATCTATCATTCAACACAAATCGTTTTTAATCTATCTGAAGAATATCGAAATAATTAATACTTTTTGTATTCTAACAGATAAAATAAACGAGATCATCTTTAGCAAATCAATAATATCCTTCTATTGTTATTCGTCTATAATTATACAGAAGGAAAATAACTTTTATACGCATATTTAAAAAAATATTTGTCCTTATCCCAAGTATATATTTTAGTCATACAAACAAATATAATGATTGGATATGATTATTTATGATAGTCATATATCACTATTAATAGTGTCATATTAAACTTTTTTCATTCAAAATCGTATTTTTTTTGTGGTGTATTCACCCATATATATAATATTCATACAGTATGTATTCTAATTGTATTTATTGTTATGACAAAGTATTAATAATCGTTTTCCCTTTTTTTGTTCACTACAAAATTTATTAAGATTCCTCGAATCAATACGAACATTAAAAAGCATTTGATGTAGCTGACATAAGTGGCTCCAGCACGCTAACAAATACAAAGGGTCGTGACTTCGGTCAAAATCTGATGATTTCTAAGAGTTAAGAAAAATTTAGACATAAGAATGACGGTTAGCCGTAGATTTTCGACCAGTCTAAATGACATGAGTTTAATACTATCTTGTTTAAGTATTCTTAATGCCAGTATTTTTGTAAACGATCTAAGATGTCATAGATATCTTTGTAGTTATGCACAGAATCAACTAGTCAAAAATTCAATCGACTCTAGTTTAGAAAAATTAGATTAATAAGAAAAAAGGTAAATTGCGTCGTAATCATTCTATATAATACATAAGAACAGAACGAAAAAGATGACTCACAACGAATGCAAAAATAATTGAATGTTAATATGATGAATTAATCACTCTGACTACAAAAATAAGGGTGAAAGTACATGGGTGCGGGTGTTGATGAAAAAATTTTTACTTTCATGAATTATCATTCTCAACACTTCAATCTTTCGACATTTCTGTCAAAGTTTAATGAATCGCTCTCATTCTCGTCCAATAAAAAAGAGATAAAATGTAAATATAATAAATTATTCTTTATGTTTTTATCATTACAATGCTTATGTATTCTTTATATAGATTGATTACATTTTTTGTGTTGAGTAATAGATAAGATACTATTCTTTAACATCTATGTTTTAACATCTCTTTACACTTCGATATTGTAATGATAAGAAAATCAAAACTAGTTCAGCACTCTCTACATACTAGACTAATTAAGCATAATATAAAAATGAATATTTCTAATTCATTCAAAATATCTATTCAGTTTGTGTTAACATACCTATAACGTATTCTAAGATCATATTCCAACCTATATGAAAAAAAAGAAACGAGCATAAAATTTTAACTTGAATATAATTATAGTTCATACCGATAATAAAAGCCAAAAGTTCTCCTATACTAACATATGTGTATGTATATGCACTTCCAGCACGTGGCGTGCGTGCACCAAATTCAGCATAACAAAGTCCAGCGAGAATAGATGCAATAGCTGCAACAAGAAAACTTAGAACTACTGATGGTCCTGCTGTTTCATGCGCCACTTGTCCTGTAAGAATATAAGCGCCTGTGCCAAGTGTTGATCCAATACCTAAAAATAACAATAAAAATCAAAATTAAAAATTATTTATTTATTATTTTACCCAGAATAGTAAGATCAAATACATTTAAACATCGTTTTAATTTTGACTCCTGTACTGAATCAGTACCATATTTTTTTGTTCGAGTTAGAGTATGATAGAATCCAGAAATTGCACTTGACATATTGTTCGATAGTTTTTTACAAACTATTTTAATTTATTTTATTTGATACAAAATCAAATAGAAACTAATATGAAACTATATAACATTGAGAAAGTCTTTTTTTGAAAGATAGGACAGAATAATCATGTTTCATATCACATACTTTTATACGTTTCAATCACACATTCAATGATTGGATAGTATTTATTTTGATACATAAGCCCATTAAAAACTATGTCAAAAGATGTCGTATTAGATATTCATCTAATAGTTCCTCTCTAAGTTTTTTCATATACATTGTAAATACAATTTATATAAAGTTAATGAAAATAACGAGCTCAACTTAGATAAAAACCCTTTGAAATGTAGCTGTACTCACCGTATTGAGTAATCCAACGAATTAAGAGAAAATATAAAAAGCATTGTAGAGGTACAGGGAGTCATGTTATGATGACCTGATTTAGAGTCAGAATATAGCCGTTAAGAGTAATGGTAATTGGTCGAAGACCGAAGAATCCTAATATTCTAATTACCTAATGCATTGATGAATATTTAGTGCAATAAAAATGCTATTAATCACATTAGATGACGCCCTTATATGATATGTATCGTATACATTCTTGTCATATGTTATTTAGGTATTATAATCTGTTCCGTGAAAGCATCCCATATACAATTTAATTAAAGTGAGAAAATAAGAATAATTTCTGTAGATGAATTATATTATATTAATTTACTTTTAAACTGTGTAATTATACAGAAATCTGACGTTATGAAACATATACTATTATCGGATGTATTGAAAATTTTCTTACTAAAATGCATTTTTTAAATAAGTTATAATGTATCTCTTTTTCAAAAAAGAATCGATTCGCATTTAATTAAAAATATTGATTATTATTTAATATCTACTATTTTTTTATTATAATAAATAATAAAGTTAAACAAGACCGTTTATACAACAAAAGAATATCAAATTCACTAAATAAAACAATTAATACTATTTCTTTTTTTTATTTGTTGTTCAAATTCAGAATCGTCTTTGTTTTCCTTCGGTTTTGATTTCGAACGTTTTTTAATAGTTGATGGAGATGGTGGTGACGCTAATGATGCTGCTGGATAAGGTGCAGGTATTTTCTTATCAATGTAGGCTTGCTTCATTTTGGAGAAGAGATCATATAGAGACACGGATCTAAATAGATCCATATATAAGAGTTAGTTGGCATTATTTTTTAATTTAATTAAATATTTACCCTTTTAATATTTTCGTTTGACTTTCTTTTGTACGAATTTCATCACGTAAAATTGTTAATTGTTTTTGATGTTGTTCACTGACTTGTTCCATTTGTTGACTTAATACTTTTTGAACATCAGATGTTGAATCAGTTACGCACTCTTAAAAAAAAAATATATATATATATGCAAATAAAGGCTATTCAAAATATCGCCCCTATTAGATTCCTAATCAATATAATGTCCATGTATCTCTAATAGATATATTAATGATTTTTTTCTAACAAGAAAAATTAAATAATGAACGAAATGTTTTTCTTTACATTGTATTTTTAATATAATTAGTTAGTACCATGAATATTTTCATTGGAAATATTCAAATTATTTTTGGCCATGAGGATAATGAAGGAATATAGAGAACTGGAATATTACTCTTTGTCTTTTTCTTTCTTATTGACAAATAAAAAGAAAATATATATACCTTGAGCTCGAAGTTTAACTAATATTTCATTTAATGAATCTTGTGTTTGTTTTGAAGTACGTTTTTCCTCTTCTAATTCTTTACGAATACTATTTAATGAAGTCTAATTAATTAAATAAAAAATTAAAAAACTAAACTTCGAATAAATATAAACAAACCAATTTTGTATCGAGTTCTTGTACAAGTATTTCATTTTCTTTACTTTTGGTTTCAACTTCTTGAGTTTTTTGATCATAATTAACTGCAAGTTTTTCAAGAGCTTGTAATACTTCTTTAACTTCTTCTTTTGCTGATTCACTTTCTTGTTGAAGACGATTTACTTTGACTTGAAGATTTTCATTATCTTTTCGAGCTTGACTAAATATATGATGTTCAACTGTTTGAGATTCAAGTCTTTCAAGAGTTTGGGCTAAATTATTTATTTCATCATTCTGAGAAGAAAATAAAAATATATTATTAGAAAAAAAATATCTTTTATTTACTTTTTCATCTAATTGTTGATAAAGTGTACTTCGTTCTTTTTCCCATTCATCAACATTAACAGAGGAACGAAGATCAGGACCATCTAATGGATTACCAGCTGCGACAGTACCAACAACAGATGTTGTTGGACTAAGAGCAGATGAAGCAACAGTCAATAAAGACATTGTTGATTGAGTTGTTGAAAGTGTATCGTCACTTTCGAGTAAGTTAATTTGTTCATCTTTAGTAACTGTTTCACCTGAAGAAAATTTTTTAAATAAAAAAAGAAATTTATTAAAATAACTAAATAACCTCGTCTCCATTGTTCAAGTTCCACTTTTAATCGGCTTAATTGACCTATTAATCGAGCTACTTTTTCACATTCTTTTTCCCAACGACGTTTCGATTCTTCAGCTGTTAATTCTTCATTAACAATAACTTGATTTTTGATATTTTTCGCTCTAAAATATTTTAAAAAAAAATGATTAGACATTTTAATCACTTTATTTTCTAACCTTTTGCCAAATTCAAGTGTCGATCTTGTTTGTGAATCATTGTAACTAGCTGGTGAACAACATAGAATTATAGTTGTACGGGCATTTCCCCCAAGAGATTCTTTTAAAATATGTGTTAATTTCGAACTACGATAAGGTATATAAGGTTTCTATATAATAAAATATAAAATAAATAAAATTTAAAAGAAAAACAATAATTGTAACAAACAGTTTCATCAGCTAATGCTAAAATAACATTTCCTAATGCAGATAAAGATTTATTGATGCATTTTGCTTCACCAAGTACTTGACCTTCGGCACCAGTTCTTGAAACCTTTTTTGTTTTTATAAAAAAATAAATGAAATTTATACAAGACTTTATATCATTTTACAAAAAATTTTACATTTTCAGTTCCAGCTAAATCAACAAGATAAAGTTTTCCAGTTAATTTTTTTTCATTTTGAACATTTTCTTGTTTAACATGTATAAGAAAAACTGAATGTGAACGTGAACTATGTTCGTTCATATTTGTTACAGCTATACGTCGGTTCTTTTTTCCTTCTTTCATTATTTTGAAGATCTCATCAGGTGATGAAACGAATCGTTCAGTAACACCCTTTGCAAAAAAAAGAAAAGAAGTTCATATTCAAATATACATATTTCATCATACTTTAACATATGGTGCACAATTTTTGTCTCGACCTACAGCTAAATTTGTTTTTGATACGTCAAGAAGATCACGAATTTTATCAAGATATATTTCGAAATAAGAAATTTTTATTTGAAAGTGGAAATTCGTATCCAATGTATATATGTGATTAAATATATCTTGTGCAATTCGTGGGATAATACCTTGTTGACCATCGCTACCCATTACACCCTATTGAGAGAAAAAAATAAGAAAATTTTATTTCAAGAAAAATAAACATATCAGCTTTTCTTTTACTTCCATCGTATGAGTTTTTCCAGTTGATGTTTGACCATAAGCAAATATAGTTCCATTATAGCCATTAAGAACATCTTTAACAATTTCTTTAGCAGTTTCATTATAAACGTTTTCTTGTGTAGCATTAGAACGAAATACCTTATCGAATATATATGGATTACCCTAAAAAATACTATGGTTTCAGAAAAAATTTCAGTCAATAAATCAATGACATACAGTAATAAGAGTAGTATCGTCTTTATCTGTGGGAAAGTTAACAACACTTTCATTGCCAGCTTGTTTTTCAGATTCGTTTAATGGACGAAAACGAGCAACAACTCGAATATTACATTCATTGGCTGCCATTAAACGTATTGATCGTAGATGATCTTAAAGAAACAAATTAAATCTCTAAGAAAAGAAAAATAGAAAAATAAACTATAATATCTGGCGACCCAGACAGTAATAAAATGATCAAAATCAGTAACAATCATTATTACGTTTTGTGAGATAGTGGAATAATCCATATCATCTAACAAAGTATGATAATGGAATTATCCATATCTTTTAACAGTGTGTCATGGTGTTTTTCTCTTTTCTGTTATGATTTTATCCAACACATACACATACACATATATATAGTTGTCGTTAAATGTATGTGTTATATATATTTCTTTCGTCTTTCGTTCTCTCTACCTATTGTTTCCTCTCATTCTTTTCTTCAATAAAGATACCTTTTCCGAAGATCGTATTTTATTGAAGATTGATTGTAAGAAATGACATAAATTTTCGGATGAATATTTCTTGACTGAGTTTTTAAAACATATTTTGTAAAAGAAATTATAAAATAGTTGACTGAATGATAAATTTATGCTAAGAGAGTTTATCTAATGTATTTAAGTTCAGAGGATTCGTCGTTCTAAAGCTAACATTTCACTATTGTTCAATTTTCGAGCAAGGTTAATAAGATTGAATGCGTACATTGTAGATCGTTTTCTATATTACTAATACATATGAATTTAATCATTTTAAAATATAATTTAAATTATATAGGACACAATTCTATCTTCTTCGCTTTCTTGTCGCTAGTATTTATATAGTAATGCATTGATAGTAGCGACAAATTTTTCTTAATTTCATATAAAATTTTTTAAAAATAGAATTCAGAATAATAAAATACATGTTAATCGTTTTGATTGATATTATACTCTTTCAAATATTATTAAAATTTAAAATTTTTTTCTATTGGTTCATTTTTGAAAGCTAAAGATATATATGGAATACAAGGAAATGATCAAATTTTTTGCTTCAGTTTTATTAAAAATATAATATTTTTAGTTTAGATGGCACCTGTAGGTAATCGTCATTTTTCTCAATCAAATAATCGTTATTCAGGTGGACGCGGTCATCGATCACATATACGTCCTGATGATCGATCTAGACGTGATAATCGTTATGATGTAAATAAAACTTCAATTGAATAAACTATTTAACAAAACTTTATTTATTTATATAGAATAAACGAAGTCGACGTAGTCGTTCTCGATCAGATTCACGACGACGAAATGATACTCGACCATCATCTACTAAATTATCAGTAAATTCTAAACGACGAAAAATAGATAGTGATAATGAATATGATAATTTATTAAAAGAAGAAAATGATCCTGAAAAAAGATTTCGTTTAATATTAAAAAAACGAAATGCAATCATTAAACGAACATTAGCCAAATCAGTTAGTAATCAATATTAATAATTAATATCAAACTTGTATATTTTGTTTAGTTTGGCTTAAGTACAACAACATTATCACAATTATTAATTGATAAATGTGATGAAACAATCAAAGAATCGATTATATCAAAATCTAAGTAAGACTTATTTATTGATAGATAATTCATGATTATATATTTTTCTAGAAAACAATTCGAACGAAAACAATCAAATGATTCTGAACCTATTCAAACTTCACGTGTTGTTACTGATGAAGTATGAAATAAATATTCGAGTTTTCTCAATCAAAAATATTCTTATCATTAAGGTACATTTATGTGATCAAATATCTCGATTAGATGATGATGAATATGATGAAGTATAAATTCCATTCATTATTTTAATAAATAATTCCTAATATTTTCTTAAGGCACCGAATAATGATTATAGTCAGCAATTTGTGAATATTGGTCAACGACCACAAAATTATATTCGTGATGCTGGTTAGATAATTTATTTTTTCTTAATTTAAAAAGTGAAAAAAAATATATATAACAGGTCTTCAAGATCGTTTTGAAGAATATCCAAAATTACAAGAATTAATTCGTCTTAAAGATGAACATATTAATAAAACAAGTCCACCACCAATGTATTTACGTTGTGATTTATTAGCTAATAATTTTACATTATCATCACTTGAATGTGAATTTGATGTTATTCTTATTGAACCACCATTAGAAGAATATAAGCGAACAAGTGGAATTCATTTTGATCGTTATGTTACCTGGGATGAAGTTATGAAACTTGATGTCGAATCAGTTGCGGCACAACGATCATTTGTTTTTCTATGGTGTGGATCAGCTGAAGGTTTAGATCAAGGACGAGCGGTAAGAGAAAAACAATCGAATATAATGATGAATATATAAATTAGATAATTTAGTGTTTGAAAAAATGGGGTTTTAGACGATGTGAAGATATTTGTTGGGTTAAAACAAATCGAGGAAATTCAAGACCAGCTCTAACACTTGAATCTGGTTCAATTTTTCAAAGAACAAAAGTAAGTTTTTTTTGAAAAGTATACATTATAAAAAGTAAGACCTTTTTTTTTATAAAGGAACATTGTTTAATGGGTATTCGTGGTACAGTTCGTCGATCAGTTGATTCTGATTTTATCCATGCAAATGTTGATATTGATTTAATAATAACAGAAGAACCAGAATGGGGAGATCCAAATAAACCAATTGAATTATATCATATTATTGAACATTTTTGTTTGGGTCGTCGTCGTCTTCATTTATTTGCTCGTGAATCAACGATAAGACGTGGTTGGTTATCAGTAGGCTCGGAAATTTGTACATCTAATTTTGATAAACGTCTTTATAAAACATATTTTGAAAACCCATTACCACAACTTGAAAATATATCTGAACGAATTGAACAACTTCGACCGAAATCACCACCACCCAAAGGTCTTAAAGCAGCACCAGGAACAACAGCAGCAACAACAAATCCTAATCCAAATTCGACATCTGCGCAACAACTTGTTCCATCCACATTATCTTCATCATCAACGAAAGAATTAACACCATTAGTTATTTTACAAGAAGGTCAACAAGCAATACGTTCAACAATAACTAGTAATCGTCAATCATCATCTCGTGCTGTTCGACCACATTGGGGTTTATATACTGATGATATACCACCAAATGTTTATCCACCTATGATGCTTTCACCAACACGTCATGGTTATCCAGCATCATATTCTGATTTACATCTATTATCTGAATATGATTTTGCTATAGCAGCTGGAAATAGTAGTCAAAATGATTATGATACATATTATGGTCATGCTAACGTTGAACAACAGGATGACAGAGGAAATTTTCGTAACTGATTGATTTTTGTTTATTTGTAAATAAAATTTTTGACTAATTAAAAATAGAATTATTCTCTTTCTCGTGGAGAAGAGTCCAGTAAACATAAATTGGCTGATTGATTGTATATCCGCACTTCAATGATTAGTCCAGATATAAAAGGAATTTTCTTATAAGGGTTGACCGAAGGGTAATTGAGATCGGAGAACTCGAATCCGTTGTTAGCTTTTTAGACAAAGGATCACTTTTTTTACAAAACAAGTTTATTTTATAAGAGTTGATTGATCATATAAATGAATTGCTTGGTAGTTGTTTAGTAACGTGATTTCTACGAGAAAGAGCCGAGCGCAGTGGCGGATCTAGGATTTTGGAACGGGGAAGCGATTTTTTTTTGAGTTTGGGAGGGCGATTTTGGCTAAAAGCTATTTTTCGAGTCCAAACGAAGTAGTGTGAACTTATTTTTTCGTTTATTTTTGCTGTAAAAAATCAAAAAAAGATTCGGAAGGGGCGAGCAGCGATCACCCCATCGCTCGCCCCCCCCCCGAAATCCGCCACTGGACGAGCATTACTTGTATAAGTGTATTGATAGTCCTTTTTAAAATTATAATTATTGATTAACTGAGATAGTTTCTTAAATATAATAAATTTCATTTTCAATCGATATTTATTCCAATACATTTACTAGTTATATATTAAAGGAAAGTTAATATAAGAAGCAGAAATTTAAAACTATTTATCTAAACAATCTTATGTTGTCGTCGATTAACAGAAGGAATTATCTGTTGATTTTGATTAACTGTTATACTATTAGAATTTGTATTCATATGTTCACAATTTAAATGAACAAAAGCACGTTCAACTTCTGGTAATGCTTCGATTTTTTGTTCAAGACCAATACCAACATGAACTGCTTCGGCAAGTTTTAAATCATATGGAAGAAGAACATCAATTTCAACAAGAAAATGTGTACCAAAATGATATGCTCGTACGGCATCTATTTTATGTACTAATGGAGAATGATGAAATGCAAGCCAAGTTAATTGTTGAAGAAAATTTGAAGGTGCTGTATAACCAGTTAAATTACGAATATGAACTATATAAATTTTTCATAAATATATCAGTTTATAATTCAAATGAAAATACTTACGACGAACTTGAGGAATCCAACATATAATAATATATAAACTAATTACTATCGCACCTGAAAAATTCTATTGTCAAATAAATAAATATACTATTTAATAACATACCAACTGGATCAATAACTGATAATTCTCTTGGTTTAATTTCTCCGTCTATTGCTTTTGAACCTAAGAAAATCAAATATATAATTATCAATATCTATTATTACTATTTACCAATAATTCCAAATACTAATGCAACAACTGTTGCAACAACATCATTTCGATGATCAGCTGCAAGTGCTGACATTGTTGGAGTTGGAATTTGATAACATAATATCGATAATACAACTTTTATGACTTGTTAAGAAAGAGAAGAAATTAATTTGAAATAGAAGACAAAATGTTTTTCTTTACCAATTGTTGCAACCATAACTGAAATTGCAGCAGGATTAATATCAACCGGTGGTTTTTCATATGCATAACCACTAACATTACGAAAATAATTCACATCTTCAATTACTGAACGAACTCCTTCGAAAATAACTTGAAAACTTGCAGCACACATAACAATACTAAGTATAATAATAATAATTGGTTCGAGTCGAGTTCGTCCTATTTTAAACGAAAAAAACAAAAATGAAGGAAAATTTCATAGTTTTTCAAAATTTGACCTTGTGGATAAAGATGTGGATTTTTCTTTCTTATTGCTCTATTCGCCCACCAGATAGCAAAATTTAACATTAGATCAATTGTACTTTCAATAGCAGATGATGCAATTGATAAAGATTTCGATACAATAGCAGAAAAAACTTTTCCTATGACCAAGATCTATTGAGAAAAATAATCATCATAACTGAATATGACGAAATAATTTCTTACAATATTAGAAACAAGTGTGGTTTTAATTAGAATAAGTGCCCATCGTTTATGTCGTTCAAGACGTTCATCATGTGCTGTACTGCATGTATGTCGTTCATGCATTGTTGATAATTGATCAATGATTTGATCTTGTTTAGCATAGAATCGTCTGAATTATTACAGGAGATTTTAAAAAAAACATAGTATGATTTGTTTGTTTTTTTACCTAACTTTACGTGATAATACTTTATCATCAACATGTCGTCCATGTCGATATGAAACCATTTGTTCCAATGTATAACGAGTTTCATTTTCTAGTAGATAGACAAATAGAAATATGTATTTTCTGGTAAAATCTTTTCTAACCTTTAGTATTATTTTCTATTTCGGATGATGATGGAATTTGTTCGGCACTTGAAAAACTAACATCACCTGAAACAGCATTAAATGTAGCGTCGGGTATGACTGTTGAAATTGTTGATGATAAACGTCGATCTCTATTATATGATGGTAGAACAAAATCATAATGAGGCATTGTTGTTGGTGTATCAACCTCATTTGTTTGATTATGTTTTGAATTTGATGATGATTGACCATTCATTGTAAAATATTTTTGTTTAAGTTTCTTCTTTTCTTACATTTATGTAATGATTTTGGATGAAAATAACACAACAATCTTGTTTGGTCTATGAAATTTAATTTATAAGATAGTGTGTTTATAACCTTTGTCTAAGACAAATTTTGATTTTCAGTTAAATGTAAATACAAAAGTCAAATAGATTCTTATTGAAATCTTTTAAGATTGTTATTAATTAATATTATCAGACAAATTGATAAGATCAAAACCTTTCAATGCTAAGTAAAATAAAGCTTAGAAAAAGGTCAATTTTTAATTTTACCATATTAACAAATAAATGTAGGAAGATTCCGAAATCTTTTTACTATCATCAATAGATGGAAGAGATATGAAAAATTAAGGGTTATAATTAGAGTTTTGTGCTCTTTCTGAATAAGGGCTTACAAATTGTGTACTTGTTTTTGATTGAAAATAGTGAGAAGATCTTTGAACAGTAAGGTACTAAAAATGATTCAATTTGATAATTTTGTAAAACAAATTTTTCTCTATAAGCTCATATATAAAGAAAAGTTTTGTATGCCACAAGTCGAAACACAAATCTATATAAGGAAATTTTCTATTCCAACTATATTTTTAGGCCTTTCAAAAGTCTTCTCATACTATTCTCAAGCAAAGAAGAAGTACATATTTTAAGAGCTCATATTTAGAAAGAATACGAAGTTCTGATTATAATCCTTGGTTCCTCACGCATTTAAAATATTTTGTCCAAAAACCTTTCGCTAAACCGCCCCCTTTTTTCATGAACGTGTACGACATCTACCGAGAATAATACTTCAATGTTTGTTTTTCTGGTTGGAAATGGTTCTAATTTTTATTTTATAATAAAAAAACTTTATGAGATTAAGTTTTAAAATTTATAACGAATTTTTTGAGTAAATTTTTATATTTAAGAAGTCTCAATGGCTCTTATACCGCAAGATGGCTAACTAAATACGAGAAATAAAAAAATAAATCCAATAATATTGTTTCTTGTACCAATTGTTAAAATTTATTCTAGATCTTTTTACTTCATTTAAAAAAAGAAGAGTTCTACTCAAATGCTTCGTACAGTATTTGCAACTCGTGCTCAACCAGCAGCACGAAATTTATTACTTGTTACTAAGCGATTTCAACAATCATCGGCTTCATCTGGTTCTAGTAAACCAGCATCAGGTCCAAGTGCAACACAATCTGCAAGCAGTAGTGCTTCATCGGCTCCTAAAACACAAAGTGCACCAGCTGATCGATCAAGCAATCCTCAGAAACCAACAACCCCTCCTCCATCAACAAAATCATCGTCATCATCATCATCAGCATCATATCCTACAAGTGGTGGTAGTGGTGGAACAGGCAAAGCTATTGCTTATGGTCTTGCACTTGGTCTTGGTGTTACACTTTTATATGCTGAATATGACAATAATACATTTCGTCGTAAAGTTGAATCAATGATTCCACTTAGTTCAACAGTTTTAAGTGGTCTCGATAAAATTATTGATCCAGTATTTGGTCGACATAAAAGATTAACAGACATTATATCAGAAAAAATGCCTGATATTTCCGGTATAACTGATAAATTACCAGACAAAGATCAAATTAAAAAAGCTGGTGAACAAGTTAAAGATGCTGCTAATGCCGCTTACAATAAATTACCAGACCAAAAACAAATTCAAAAAGCTGGTGAAAAAGCTAAAGATGCTATTAATGATGCTTATGACAAATTACCTGAATATAAAAAAGTTAAAGGCGCTGTTATTCATGCTGCTGATCAAGTAATATTTCTTTTGTTTTTAAAAAAAAATAAACAATTTTTTTATTTTTTAGGTTAAAGATGCTGCACACTCAGTACGAGATACTGCTAGTCATGCTGCTGATAAAGTGATATTTTTTTTTCAAAATAAGAAATAAACAAATTTTGTATTGTTTAGGCTAAAGATGCTGCCAAATCAGTACGAGATGCTTTACCACAAACAAAAGGTGTCTCTGGTGAACAATCACGTCTTGGCAATGATCCAGTATTTTTAGAAGAAGCTGGTGAAGTTGTCACCAAACCACCACGCAAAATGTAAATATAATTATAATTAATTTGATAATTAATTTAATCTCTATTTATTTTAGTAAATAATCAAACAAAATAAAACCTATCAATCGTGTCATTATCATCTTTACTTTATATTATTCTCGAACGACGACAATAGCTATAGAATATTTCTCATTTAGACAAAATCAAAATAAACATTTTATCTCAAGTAAAATTTGAAACTAAAATTTAATTCGACTATATATATTTTTTCTTTTCTAGCATGACTCAATCTGTTTGTCTCCTTCTTCTTATTATGGCATGTGATGTTTAAATGGAAGAATTCAATTGGATTTGTATAAATGAAAAATTTTCTATACTGTTGTTGTCGTTATTATTATTATTTGTTTCTTCTAAAGACATTTGACACGATTTATTTATTTTCTAATCAAGCAACTTTAGTATTATGATTGTTCGTTTTACAAAAAAAAATATATACATAGAAAAAAAGATTTAGTTTAATCAATTTTGATCATTCCTTTAAAACCATGATAAATTCTCTTCATATTATTTTCAGATTGAAATTTTTCTATGGCACAACAAGCAGGCCGATCGGCGGCAGCTGCCGCATCACGTTTTACATCAAGTAAAGTTGATTGGAATCGTTTGATGAAATTAAGTGGTTCAAATACAACAACTGCATCAAATCTTCAAGCTAAATGGAGTCAATCAGCTGTTAAGTAAGTTGAATAATTTATAAATTTTTGTATTGAATATTATTTAATTTGTGTTTTAGAATGAATGCTTTATCAGATGCATTACCTAAAATTGATTTTAGTAATTATCGAAAAATGGTAGCAGATCCAACACTTGTTGATAAACTTCAAAAAGAAGTAATGATAATAAATTTTCGTATTATTATTATAACTTTTATGATTTTTTTTCTGTAGTATGAAAATGCCCAAATTGCATATCCAAAAGATTCGGCTAATCGAATGAAAGAACTTGAAGAATATGCAAAGAGTGAGGTAATTAGAATTAATCTTTTAATTTTATTTATATTTATATGATTTATATAGGAAAAACGTGCACAAGAATTTGTTCAATTAGCTGAAGGTGAAGTAGAAAAATTACGAAAAGAATTTGATCGTTGGGATAATGTACCTCCAGCGGATGAAGTCACTTATGAATTAGGTATGTTAAATTTAAGAGGGAATATCCAATAAATATATATATAAATGTTCTGTTATTTAGCTTCTTTTTATATGCCAGAAGCTGTTTTTCCTCGTGTTTGGGATAAAGATGAACATGATAAATTGAAAGATATACAATTTTTACCATATGAAAAACGAGATTCATTACGTTGGTGGGTTGAACAAGGTGGTGAATTATTACCACATAAACATGAATGGGTTATGCCAGATGAAGCACTCGATCCAATTGGCGCTCCTCCACGACCAAACAAGGCAGTCACTGAAGGTGGACATGGACATGGTGATGCGAAAAAAATCAGTGCTGGAGGCAAACATTAATGTACCCCGTTGATTTGTCTTATTTATATTTTTTTTCTTCTTTTTGCTCTTATAGTTTTTCAACCCAAATAAAATGTCTGTATGAAAACAAAACAAAAAAAAAAGAAGAATCTCATTTAAATTCAGATTAGACAAACATTTTTAGTTTTATTTTTAATTCAAATAAATTGATTTGATTTTTAGAAATTTTGTTGATCTATATCTAATAATTCATATAAAATTTTTAAAATCATTCAATATGCACAGTCTTTCGAATCCATTGATGAAGAATATCAGCAATATGTAAATTATTTTTTTCCATCATTTGCATATGACCATTTCCATAAATTTCTATATCTTCAAGTCGAATGAAATCTACTTTAACACCTGCTTGTCGTAAGAACTCAACGGTGCAATGATCATAAACAGCATGATAAGATGCTTGAGATGTTTCTATTAAAACGGAAATATTAACAAGATTAGTTAATGTACGAGCAGGTGTTTTTTGAAGAATACAAGATGTATAATTTTCATGTATTGATGGTATTTCAACAGTCGAAAGATCCGATGATGAATTTACAATAGGATCATATGCTATTGGGATATCTGTAATGCCCCAAGATCGAGATGATTTATTTGAAAAAACAGCTTCTCGAAATGGAGGTCCTTTTGGTTCGATAGAAACTATGGCTTTAACGAGATTCGGTCGTATATCAGCAATTAACCATCCAAAACTTCCACTTTGTGAATGAGTTAATAGTATAGCAGCACCAATTTTATCTAGTAATGCTGCACCAGCCTTTTGAATCATAGTTTGAACCAGAGGTGATCACAGGGCAGGGTTACCCTGCCCTGCCCTGCACCC